>ML253857.1:0-78800 GCA_005239495.1 Nicotiana undulata | reverse complement strand
CCCCCCATTTTTTTTTTTTTTTTATCATTTCTAATTTTTTCACCTTTCGTTTTACATGTTCGAAATTTTACGAGTTTGGAAGTTTATGTGTTTGGAAGTTTACGGGTTTAAAAATTATAAGTTTATGGGTTCGAAATTTCGCGGTTTCCAAAGTTTAGCGGTTCGGAAGTTTATAAAATTTGTGGGTTCTGAAGGTTGTTGGTTCGAATGTTTATGGCTTCATGTTTATTGTATCCAAATTATTTATAAATACTCTTGAGAAGTTATTTTTCTTAATTTGCGAACAAACACCGAAAAATAAATAAAATTACTACTTGTTTTCCAAATAAATATTTCCTTAGAAAATATTTCCACGAAAAATATTTTCCGTTATACCAAATACACCCTTAATAAGTTACATATTTATGCTAGGAAGCTTCTTAATGTTGAGAAGCTCCTCATTCCTAATCTTGTATTTTACTACTCCTTTTCTGTGTAAACGGTTGGCCGGTTAGGTCTATGCCCTGCCTGTTCGTTGTATTAAGAAATGCTTTATCATCAATAAAAGAACTCACATTGGGCTTTTGGAAGGAGATTATTAGTGATTAGCCAAAAGAAAAGAAAAATATGCTTTCTTAGTGGAAGATGAATAATATATCGTAGTACCTTTTTTCACCATTTTTCATTGCACAGGGGATATTGAAAAGGGAAGTGTAAAGTGGTAGTGTGAATTAAACCTACCCTATTAAGAGAGTTCAAACTCAATTAATTTCTCGATCCCTCTAATCGGATGGGTGTCAGTTGGTTTTTCGACCAAATTCCCCAACAAAATGTATGTGCGGGTCTTCCTGCATGCGGCCCATGCCATTCAAGGTGCACTAACAGTTATTTTGGACAAATTCTGTAGTGAAATTGAGATTGTTCAACTTCATAAACTAACTTTCATGTAGGTTGCGGTGCTGTCGTAAGTCGTAATATTGACTTTGTCTATTCATGAAATTTTATTTATCTCATTTTATATTTTCTATAGGCTCGTTCCCCGTTTGATATCATTAGGTTATAATTGCCTTAGGACGTTGGTTAGTACTCCTTCCCGTTCAAAATAAGTGATTTTTAGTATTTTTTTGTGGTCCAATATAAGTGATTTTTCCAGATTTTGAGAATGAATTAATTATTTTTTCCTACATTGTCCTTGGAATAAATGGTGTTGGAATATGTGTTAAGAGTATTTATATGAGATATTAAAGGTTAATATGATCAATTTCATTGCTAATTAATGTTAAAATGTGGATTTCTTAATTCGTGTGAAAACAACCAAAAAATCACTTATTTTGGACCGGAGGGAGTACTATATAGTAATTGATGTTTGACTTAACTGGGTGTACGAAGAACAAGTTAATCTATTACTCCCTCCGATCCAAAATAAGTGATTTTTTGGTCTTTTTTTGTGATCCAAAATAAGTGATTTTTCCAGATTTCAAGAATAAATTAATTATTTTTTTCTTCATTGCCCTTGAAGTAAATAGTGTTGGAATATGTGTTAGGAGTGTTTATGTGAGATAATAAAGATTAATATGGTCAATTTCATTGTCAATTAATATTAAAAGGTAAATTTCTTAATTTGTATGAAAACATATAAAAAATCACTTATTTTGGACAGTAGAAAATATACTTAGAAAGATATATGCTTTCCTTTATTGAGCGTGATGGCCTAGACAGAACTCAACAGCTACCTTACAACTGGAAACTGAAAAGGCATGAGCAACAAAAATAAATAAATGAACACATGGTCCAACTAACATTTGACTATTCAAATTAAAAGGTTCACATTTTGGCACTTAAATTGATTCTGATCATCTAAAAGCTATAAAAAGCAATCAATTAAATGACATTTATAGCTCTCCTAATTAATGTTCCTGCCACTTGCTCGTCTTTTGTTCCTAATTACAAGTAGCAATTTACTACAATGAAAGTGATGGGCTTAGGAATGTCAAAGCAAGTCATGCGATGGAGTTCCAAAAATGCGATATCACACAGCTAAGGAAAGACAATTAATATACAACTGATTTGCCAGCAAGAACCTTACGTTAGCATAAAAGCCACCTGTCACAAAGTGACGTAGCCGAAAATTCTAATAAAGGGATTCGAATTTGTATGTGGTCAAAATCAGATACGTCCGATTTTATGGGTTCGAGGAATCGCTCCGAGCCCGAGTTCAGAATGAACCAAGCAAGCCTAATAGATTGAGCTCGAGCCCGATGACGGAGTACAAGGCTCGAAGACCGAAGTACACGATCAATACCAGAGCCGAGTATGACCTACCCCGAGATAATGTTGTTATGGGTTTGTAACAGAATGTGCGAGATTTCCGTGATGGCTCAAAGATCAAGGCGTAAATTCCGGAACAGATTTGTACGAATTCGTACTAGGCGGTTAGACAGCTGTACAATTAGATTCCTTAATAGAAACGGAAATGTACCTTATTTAGAGCTCCCCTATTATATAAAGGGGAGCCCATTCATTTGTAAACATCATCAATCATTGGCAAAAGAATATACACTCGTACTTTCTTGCTCATCACTCATCAAAATTGTTTCTTAGCTTCATTGTTCTTACTTTACTGTTCATATTAGTACACCTCGAGGCTATTACAGCACGAGGTTGTCATGACCCAAACCGAAGGGCTGCGACGGGCACCCGGTGCCTCACCTATCCTTGCATACCAACTTGAGACTAAGGGACTCTGAGCATATAATGTCATACTTTAGCCATGGGCCACATTGCAAGACAATTTGCGAACGCTGACTAAACATCAATATAAAGCTAGGCCGACAAGGTTGTCATAACTACAACAGCTGGCAAACCAACAAAATATACATACAAGGCCTACAAGCCTAACATACTGCACTGAATGACAGGATATGTCTACAAGCCTTTACTGATGGATGTATGGTGATCGGAACAGGGACCCGACCCACCCATAACATATATATACATATATACACAAGATGTACATAAAACTCTAGACCCGACAACTCCGAAGGACATGGAGCTTACAAATCAAGATGAACTCGGGCAACACCTACTGAGGAGGTCTACCCGTCTGTCTGTCTGAACCTGCACGCATGGAATGCAGCGTCCCCCGACAAAAGGGACGTCAATACGAAATAATATACCGAGTATGTAAGGCAACAAAATAACTGAAAGCTGAAACTGAACTGATAATATAATAACTGCAAGTAACTGGGAGTCAAAGATAATCTGAAGATATGCTTACCTACTGATACTAACTCAACTCTCAAAATACAGTAAGTAAAATAGATGCCCGGCCTTATAAAGCTAACTGCTCTGCCGTAGTTGGCTCGCTCATAGGCGCTCGACCATACTAAGCTCTGTATCTCGGCCAACTAGGCTCGCTCATAGGCGCTCGATCATAGTAGGCTCGGTATATAACTTACCATCTAATCAGAGGTTTCCCAATAGGAACCTTCCCATCAATTATAACTCGATGGTAGTGAAAATACAGTAATACTATATATATTGACTCTCTGATCTCTTGACTGGAAGAAGACAGTACTCAATTGAATATGAAGTCCCGACAAAGGAGAATACTATAACTTAGGAGACTAGGATAATGTATATAAATTTGGGAGTATGAGCTTCTCTTTATGCCTCGTTATCAAACATATGTAATTACGAGACCATTCCAAAATGAAGGAAATGTTTAGCCTTAACATACATGGACCGATTCTCTTGACAATTCCTCTAGCACACGTCTTTTGCGACGAAACATGTAACATTGGATCGAAATAGGGAAACATATGTATGATATTCTTTAGAAAGATTGTACCGTACTCCCTTAGAATTGCAAATCTCGTCGTGATTACATAGTATAACTTCGTTGCAAATCTCTTAGAATTGCGATTCCGTATTGAAGCTTCCTCCTTACTTGTAGTCATAAGCCTTCATTTTGTAAATTTTATCATAATCTCATATGAATCTTTTTGAATTTGAGAAGTCTTTCATGGATTTTGTTGACGATTTCATTCTTTATGTTGATGAAGCCTTCTTCCATTCCCCTTAATAAATTTGGGATGTTTCTTATTATAGGTGTGGGTCCTTTTTGTAAGTTGACTTGGCCAAACATCTCTTCTGTACATGCTACTTACTTTCATGAAATATGAGTCATAATGGTCTAAAGAGTTTTCTGCCACGTTAGGGAACTTAGGTTTATCCATTTGGTGCCTAATTATTCAAATATCTTAATCACTTAATTAGCCTTTCACTAAAAATTCTTAATTACCCAATTATTCATATAACTATGAATCATCTCAAATTACTTAAAATACTACTCACGTTTAACACACTTTGTACACCTTACGATTATGGTCATGTGGTACCTAGTATGACACTAGTCAATATATACGGGGTATTATAGATCGGGCCGTATTTTATCCCAAAATATCAAACTTTGACGAAATTCATTTTCTTCGATTCACTTACTCTCTCCTCTTCACGAATTTACTTATCACTTGTTTGAAATAGCATAATACTTATAATCCCAAAATAATCTCATTGCCAAACTTACATCGATTAACTTACGATCAAGATTTTATCAATTTACTTATGGCGTACTTTCACGTATGAAAACATGGAGTGTAACATCATTCCCCGCTTTGGAATATTTTCCCTCGAATGTTGACTGATGCAGTTATCGTTGTCATAACTTATGTTTTCCGAATACTTTAGTACTCTCCTTGTCATCTAGGAAACTGTTCTGTGAGTAAATTCAAAGGCCAAGGCGTTCCCCCCCTTTAGGCCTCTTTTCCACACCACGACTTGTGGTCGGAATCCTTCCAATCTCGTAGTTGTTGCTACCTTATATCATGCAGCCTGTACGATTTTGACCTTGTAAGTGCGCTTACGTGACTCTTCTTTCCTTTTCCTCTGATTTTTAGTCGTTACTGAAGTTCTTCGCTCGGTACTTTGTCGAACTTACGAATATTGCTATGTCTTATTTCACAGGACCAATTATCTATCCGTGTTGCTTTACTGCATCTAATTAGGTCACACTATACCATAATTCTTACTTCGATTTATCGTTAATGAGGTCTGCTACCAAACTCCAGGTTTCTTTCGTTGCTTATCCCATATGTATAAATCCAAGTCCTTTAATGATTCCCCATTACTGTTCATCTTAAGAATGACTGCCTAATCTCATCTCATGCTTTGTGACTTATTGTCCATCCATTGTTTATTCACCTCGATATTGATCTACAATATACCACTGATAACTTGAAACCTCTTACGCAATCACTAGGGCTCATGTTGCATCGTGGGACATTTGAAGTGATTTTCCCGGTCCACCTGGGGCGATACTATACTATACCTCCATAATCGTATTTCATAGCATCCCAATGTGATTTACCTTACATGGGTATTTTAATCCTGTACAATTCATGAAATCATTACTCAATCGCAGGCCCAAATGTCATCCTTCATCTAACACAATTACACCTTCATTCTACTACCAGGGCAACATTCCATCTCTTCTAAATGCTACTAGTCTTAGGTTCCTTTGGGTTCGTTTAGGCTATACTGAGCTTTCTATAACTTAGAGAAGCCATCAACTCTCTTTTGTTCATCTCCTTAATCCCGAGGACTCATCCATTTCTCGTTACCTTCTCACTCGCTCTTTCTTGTCCTTACTCCTGTCTTCCTAAAACCTTGTCGCTCTATCATACTTTAGCTTGTGATCTACACATATCCATTTATACTACTCGCAACCTTCCTTCAACTTGCTTGCACCATAGATTTCCTTATGTTATTCTGGAACATCAAGCGAGACATCACATCATCTCCAACTCTTCTTTACTCTCTTGATAGACCTCTCAGTACCTAGAAACCATAGGCTGGAAGAGATTCCACTGACGACGCTGCTATCACTCCTGGATATTGAATCCCCACGCTTCTAGCCATCTATCCGAAGTATGGATTATTCCCAACCTTCCGCATCTGAGTATCTCGTATGTTGTTCACCTTTACCTTACTTACTTTAAAATCTCGCATCACATCTTCTATATCTTTCATGACCTCCTTTCCACATAGGTATATCATTCACAACTTGAAGCTCTATTATAATACTTGCGTCTTTGGTGCACACACAATCCAGTGAGAGCTTCATACTGACTTCTTATGAAACTGGTACTCTTCTAACTAGATTTATTGTAGATCTGTTATAGAATATGGCTATTGTACTATCTCTCTTGTACCTCTGATATTTAAGGGTGATCTTGCAATGTTCTCAATCATGATTTCTGTAATTTTCTTGGTACAATAATCTGACTCCTGATTTACTTTGTAGATGTAACTCTTTAGTTTCCTCTTCCTGCTGATCAACCTTTATGTAGGCTTAAGATATCTTCCGATGTGCAGCTCATGGTATTACTTTATGCTTTCATGGACGTTATGGAATATCCAGGATCTTCTAACAATTCAATCCTTTTTCTATGACCTGGACTCCATTATTTCCTTTAACTTATACCGGAGTCTTCTACGATTGTATGTTTGTCAACATATATGATGCATGGGTAACACCCCGAAATCTTAAGGGAATTCATAACGTAACTAACTCTGGATCATTAATCGAGTAATTCCTTTTGTTCCTTCTCAACTTTCTTTAAACGTAAGCTATTACTTTTCATGGTTCTTCTTCCCCTTTGTTGCGTGCATACTTAGCTTATCTTAGTTCCCACACATGCTAGAATTTTTGTGCAACTCATATGATCTTGACTATTGCTTTTGACTTTACTTCCTGTTCATTAGCCACGGTAGGTGCCACTTTCTTATGTAGTGCATACAATGTTGTTGTGAGACTGTTGTTTTAAGACCATTTCCTCTTTAAGTCACTAAGCTTAGACTGAAGCCTTCTTCCTTATTTACTCAGCTAGTCTTTCATTGTAGTACTTAGTGAGGACCCTCTGACTCTTGTAAAGCTATGAGCTTATTACATTGTATACTCGATGGACCTTTCGATGTCCTTCCTTGCCTATAATTATCCGTAGTTACTTACCTCCACGCCCTTATGCTTGTAGGGTTGCTTCTGAGCTAATATTTTGATTGTCTTCCTAGTGGCACTCTCTTTTATCTCTGTAACACTCATACGGTACCTTTAACTACCCCAGCACCTATTTGAATATTTCTCAAGGATCACGATGTCATATCTACGATACTGAATTCCCATGTTGGGGTTCACTAAGTTTATCTTGCACAATCTGTTGATTCGTCTGAAACCTCCTGTCTAGCCATAACTAGGCTCTTCCTCAATCAATTGTTAACTACTCGTTGGCCCATTCTCATATCAATATTCCGCGTAATCTTTCTTGGGTTATTTCCTCTGTCTTAACTTACGTTCTCGTACTGGCTCCTTATTTACCAATAACATCTCAGGAAGGAACCCTTACTTCCTCTCCTTGACGTTGTCTTTGCATAATGTTCGGGAATCATAACATATCTTGAATAGGTGCAATCTCATCCCTTTCTCATTTTTATCGCATTCTTCCTTTACCATTCCATAATTACTAGAACAACTTAATTCTGACTTAATGCCACATCACTCCATATTCCCCCGTTTAGGGGAGTACTAAGATTTAACGCTACAACGATCTACCTATAGATGTTTTACCTCTTAATCTTTGGCGTCTTTTCACATCATCGATGACCCTTACTCGCCTTGTGGTAATCCTACTATACCAAGGATAATAAAATTTCCTTACTCACGAGTCATACACCTAGTGTAACTGGAACACACCGTTCCTTAAGCTTAACTTTGCTCACATTGCTTGCTTTAGGGAAGCGTCTTCCTGAATGACCATTCTCTGAAGTTCTCATGAATCTTCTTTTGTTGTCCATTATATTATCGTTGGAATGAAATATGTAATTATCATGATGTCGACTATTATCAAATCACTTAGTCCCTAATTCATGTTTAGCTTATCTTCTTCACCAATCCATACTGATTTCTATTACTCTAGGGTCTAACTTTTCCTTTTGGTAATCGTGTTAGAGTTGCGAACTTCTTTCTCGAAATGAAGATATGACTGAATGACCTATACTATTTGGTTGTCTTAAGGCATGTCACCTCTTGTTTCTTCCTTCACTTGACTATAGATTTTTTAATACTATCATCTTTTGATCTGCCGTTGTTATCCATGTATCATATATTACTCATAATGCTTCATTAACTCTTTTCTTATTTCCCTCTAACAATTATGTCTATCACTTTATTCTGAAAACTCCAACAAGATATTATTTTGCTTTTAGTTCCCCTTGCTCCATCCACTGGCTCTTTGGGTTGCCTAACATTCTCTCTCTATTAGGGACGGGAGCCGTACTAAGATAATATTTATTGCTTCCAGGCTTCTAGTGCCTATCTTTGTAGTACTCATATCTAGATGTCTTATTTTAGAGTGTACCATCTGGGTGTCTCAAAAGGAGATCTATTACCACTTTTGCAATATCCTTAAGAAATGTCAACTAACACAAACAATCCATTCACCATTTCGGGTTACCTTAACCCCAGCCGGATCTTGATATCCCGTCCTTCTCTTAAACCATATCTGTTAGGTTCCATATGGCATAACTGAGATGGGTGTGACCATTTGTACGTACCTCTGTTATTGTGGAAGGTAACTCAAAAGGCTTATATTCCTCTGCCTAAATTTGTAAATACTGATAATCTTTATTAACTGGGCACCTTGTACTCTTCTTCATCTTGCATCTTTTACTTATTGAAACTTGTATCTATCTTCTGAATCTCTCATTGCCTTTTACCATATGTGTGGATAGATATACTTGCCTTAAGGCTCCTTATCATAAAGCTTACACACACATGATCTACAGAAGACCTTACATTTACTTATCATAAGCATGATGCGAAATCGAGTTCCTCTGACTCAACTCTTCCACAACTATATCTCTTATCAACTATCTTTCCGGACGTAGGTATCATCTTATTACGAATAAAATAGAAGTTAGGAGTTTGAATTATTTTAAGTGAGATCCACCACACGATCTAGAGTAAGAAGAAAGAGTGACAATCCTAAATACCATGTAGCCTCCTGCTTATAAGTGTGGTGCACAACACACCCATAAACAAGACTCTACTAGATACAACTTGTAGACTCCCTAGGACAGAACTACTCTGATACCACTTTTGTCACAACCCAAACCGAAGGGACGGGCACCCGGTGCCTCACCTATCCTTGCGTACCAACTTGCCACTAAGGGACTCTGAACATATAATGTCATACTTTAGCCATGGGCCACGCTGCAAGAAAATTTGCGAACGCTGACTACAAATTGTTGATACCCAATTTTTCCTCAAATTATTTGCAAATTTGCATATAAGATTTCTAAATTACTCTTCGTAATAATGAGTGTTTTTCCTATTTTTTCCTATTTTTATTAAGTTATTTTTCTGCTTCTTTTAAATATTTCATATCTAAATAATTCATAAACTATGCTCTAAATGATTTCAAAATATTTCCTAGCTCAGTATGTTATTTATAATCATTTTCTATCTATTAAAATCTAATTATTTCACAAATTAGTCAATTGGGTCTTATTTAATTTCAATTACAACAAGTTTTAATTATGGCCCAATTGGACATTTTGTATTATTTTAATTAGAAATTTATGCATCTTTAAACTTAATATTGATTAATTACTGTAATTTTACCTATTTTTAGCTTAATTGCATTTTTCATAATTATTGGATATTTTTATTGGGTATTTAACATCTAGCCCTATTTTATTTAAATGTTAGCCACATTTTAAAACCCAATTTACCAACCCATCAGACCCCTAAACTACCCAGCCCAATTCAAATTTAACCCGGCCCAACCCCCACTCGATCTGAGCCGTTGATCAAATGAGATCAACGACCCAGATAACTCCCTACCATAATTAACTCCAAACGACCCCCCCTGACCCTTCACTCTTCGAGAACCGTCTCTCTCTCTACTCATCTATTTCCCTCCTCTTTCTCTCTAGAACCTTCTGGTTCACCTCCTTTCTCTGATGGCCCTCAGCCTGTCTTCGGCCACCTCCAGCCTCTCCCCTTTCGACCACCAGCCGCCATGACTACTCTTTCTCCGGTCTACTTCATCTCTGAGACCTTCAGTGGTCTTTACCATGCCAAACACCTACTTGGGTTTCTGCTTGGGTGGTTTTTCAGCCTTCTCCGGTGGGGTTTGGACGCGATTATGCCATAACTACCATTATCCCTGAGTTTCACAACAGGTTCTTCTACGTCCTCCGATATCTCTGAAACCCTAACTTTTTGAACCTTATGATTTTCTTAGATCTACACTAGATACAGTTTTATTGCGAGTATTGTTACATTTTTTCTTAAAGGTTTCTCATTTTTAAACAAGTTTTCACTTAGGGTTTCTGAAACTTTTCTTCATAATGATTTTCTCCGATTTTTTTTAGCGTTGTTCTATGATTCTTGTTTAAATGACTTCTTTATTAAGTTCTCCCTTAACCTAACTAGTTATGTTAAAACCCCCTAATGTTTGGCTTTAATCTTGTATTCGGAGTTCATCTTTACTGTTTGTTCACTCGATTTATCTATCTGTTAGATTTCATGAATATGCTTCGAGTAATTAAAGTATTCTATGATTTTCACCCTAATAATACCCTATTAGGGTTCCTGATTTGGCTACTTATGTTTATACCCCGTTTATGTGTCTTCTTGGAAGTTTACATTATTTTCCTTTGAATTAGTATTATTCCGATTCTTGAATCTTTGATTTACCGTGTTTATATTCCTACACTGATTTCCGGCTACTTTCCTTGTTTCACAACTTTAAATCATTTCTGTTACCTTATTACATGGTTGACTGCATCATTAAGGTATTCTTACTGCTATTTCCTTAATTAGACTTTGTGTACTTAGACTAATTACTTGTTCTATACTTATTTTTGCTGAAATTGTTTCCTTGCGTGATATATTCCAGACATATATGGTTCCTTTCCTTGTTTACTATGTGCCTACTACCGTTTGAATTTAACTCTTTCAATTAAGGTAGTATCCATGTTGGTTTAATACTAATTGATACCTAGCCTCTATTACATGTTCTGTACCTATGCGACTTCCTTATATACTATATTCAGTCTTATATTGTTTGTATATTACCGTTTAAGGTAATCCCTTAATTAAAGGGATTGCTTCTACTGACTTGATCATGACTGGTACATAATTCCATAATTACTGTTTAATTATAACTCTTGACTTATTTGCTACAAAGATTTCAACTATAAATACTGCTACTCTTTCATTAAACAAAGACAAGAACAAGAATACTGTTCTAAGCTCTCTCTCTTGTGCTAGAACTTTTTCTCTCTTACAAAGATCTTTGCTCTATTACTGCCCTCCTCTATTCTTGTCTACTGTTAGTCGGCTGAAAGCCAAGGCTAATATTGTGCTCACGCTTTACTTTTTGCATTCTGCTTTGCTCTCTTATCACTGGTATGTCCTGATTTAACATCCAAAGTTCCAAACCAATGTGTTTATTACTATTTCAGTTTATCATATTCTTAATTGTTCTCTACCTATGCTTTTACTGTTCAACATGCAAATAACTTCTTGTTTGTCTATTAATACCTGCCATGCTTATCTCTTTACATGTTTATGACTGCATCAATACTTGCCATAGGCCTTGCCTATTCCTGTATACATCTGTTAGGCTATTTCCTTTCCTGTTCAGTATCATGTGTCCCTTGATTCCCCTGATCCTTTTTATTTGTTTCTGACTTACATGCTGAGTCAATGATGCTTATATGACTGTTGTTCCCTCCTAATTTCACCTGTTATAACTGTATTTTTGTTACTGTCTATTATCATGTCTGAACTTGGCCATTTCTTGATCCCTGAGCCTCTATGATTTGTGTAACTATGCTTAAATGAGTTTCTTAAGTCTATGTATCTCCTTTTGTTATTATGTGACCTATTTGTCCCCTCACCCCATTGTCCTTGTGTGCAACTCTATGCTGTTGAACTTTTGATCAGTACTTCTGTTTGTCTTTTTTTAGTTAATCTTTCAAAACAACTCTCCAGTTTTGTAAACTTTTTTCTTCAAACTACAAATTTTCCTCTCCTTCTTGCACTTCACACAACTCTTAGAAATTAAGTCCTACCCCTTTCGTGTGAGCACTGCCTTGAGTACCTCTGAGTATTCATTGAACTCTGACACACAAGGCTGGTAATTCCACACTGCACTTGTCTCAACTTTGGCAATTTGTTTGGGTGCTGGTATTGGTCAGGGACCCAATGAGGACCCTAGGGAGCTTTGCCGCACCCAGACCATTTTAAGGCTGTGAAACTCGAAAGGAGCGAGGTTGGAAGATTGGGCCTGATTGAAGGCTCCCTGTAGAAGTAACTTCTTATTTTCCTTTTGCTACTGTAATTCATTGTTATTAGTTTGTAATAACTTGTAAACAAATATTGAGGTTTGGATAGTGAATATGGGGGACTATGCATGCTTAGTCTAGTAAGAGGTAGAAAACATGCTCATAGGGTTTTCTTACTTAGATGTGTAATAGATAACCTGTCTAGGACATGCATCTCATGCATTAGAAATCCTGCTTAGGTTCTGTTATTTTTCAGCAGGTCTACTTCACTCATTTTGCAAGCCATGATCACAGTTAATAATTATAACAAGTAATAAAAACTGTTATAAGGTCTTATTACATTTTCATAATCATAGCATCTAGAAATCATGTCTTTTAGATATTCCTATGTGCATTAGATATCCTGTTATTTAGGACTTCCTATCTGTTCGAATTGCAGTTATTGAACACCTAAGCAACATGTTAAATTAATAATCTCGTTAAAAATGGGGTTAACTGTTTGAAACGTTTATGCAAATGTATCCCTCTTAAAATCAGGATTAAATATGTATGTACACCTCTTTGAAATAAGTAGGCAATGTATACGACGCCTAGGCAAACTTTAGGCCTAATACGTGTTAAAACCAACTAATTGTGTTTTGCTTTCTAGTGTTAAAACCAATCAGTCCCTTCTTAAATTTTGAACTCTGCTGCTTTTCACTCTTGCTTGTTATCTCCTTGAAGACTACTCTACTCCTCCGTTTTCTTTTTCACAGAATCTTGAATCATGCATTTATTTCCTCTTTACTGAAATTTTATCTGATTTCTGTTCTGTTATGTTTTTAAACTAATGGGGTTCAAAGTTACCTTACTCTGTTCAAGCATCATTCTATTTTTGAATCTTTGCTCTATATTTTGAATTACTGTTTTCCCGAAATAATTTACTCACTTTTCTCTTCTTACTAACTCCTTTAAACTACTGGTCTTGCCCTGTTTTGAAATACTGAATTTCGAAATAAGTCAATCCTGTTCGAAATCACTCTACTTTATTTAAAATCTTGCTTTACTTCTGATCACTGATTTTCTAAAAGTTATTCTTCTCTTTTATTGAAAATTTTAAACTGCTACGCACTCTTGATTCTTACTGCTGTCTCTAAACTACTGCATTTCTGAAAAATCAATCGCACTTTTTGAATTACTCAGTCTTAACTAAATCTCCTGCTTCATCACTAAGTTTTTTAAAACATATCCTTTTTGAAACTTACTGTCTTTGCTCTAAACCTTTGTTTTTAATCTTGTCTTTGAGACTTGACTGTGATTTAGACGTGCTATTTACGTGTTCACTTGTGGAGGGATCTGTGAGCCCTTATTTGTCTTCATATGTTCCCTTATATGTAGTCCTATTATTTATGTATGTCGCTTAGCATTTTGTCCTTTAAACCCAGGGGTTTAGCCTAGTACTTACCTCGTAGGAAATAGTAGTCCTAAATACCCTCCAAGACTTATAGGATGGGACGGGTAATAGCATGCAATAAGCATTCGTGACCAACACACGCGCTTTAAATAACCTTTACGGGGTGGGAAGGGTAGAATACAGATATTATGACCGGTGCGCTAATACCACGTGTAGCCCCTCTTCGAGGCGTGACATACCGGGTATTGCATTGATGTGATCCGTATTACTTTAAACCTAGGAAAGTTCTTTTCAAATGTTTATTCTAATATTTTCCCAAAACCTTTAAGATTTTCACGCTTGTTTGAAATCCCCTCTTATATGAACCTTGTTTGCTACTTGTTCACCGTCCAAATTCATAAAACTTCTTGGCTGGGACCCACAGTTGTGGATCTTGAGGGGTGCCTAACACCTTCCCCTTGAGATAATTTCATGACCTTACCCAATCTCTGGTAATGCAAACTAGTTCACGAGTTATTTCTCTAGGTTGCCTAACGCACCATAAAAATCGTTAGGTGGCGACTCTTCCTTAAACCTTTCCTTTAAGGAGTTGTCCAAAATGTCATAAACCCGATCTCTCCGTACCTAACCCGTGCGAGAAAAAGGGGGCGCGACAGCATGGCGACTCTGCTGGGGATCTTCCCTAGGCTTATACCATTACAATTTGCTTTGTGAATTTGGACCTTTAATTTTCATTTAAATGCTTACACCTTTTCCTATTCCCCGTTATATGCCGTTAATTGTTTAATTTTTGCAAGTATTTATTTCACCTGAACGAAACTAACATATCTTCATGTTTTCTTTGTAACCGCTTTCCATTATAACTGTTGTATTTCCTTTCTTTACCGCTTTCCTCAACGTGAAAATACATGCCTATTTGTTTAAATGATATTTATTGCATATCATGCTCCGCATTCATATTCCACTCGTTCCAAACAAAATCCTATAGCAACGTTTACAATGAGTGGTTGCTCTATTCCAATATTATTACCCTCTAAACTTGGAAAGGCGTATTTGCGGTAAAACTAGTCGATCAGCGGTGCAGTCGACAGTTCCGTGCCTTCCCCCTTGAGTTGTCCGCTCAAGGGTACCGGTCTAAAACCCGAGGATGCTTAGGTAAACATGTCCATCCCACTTGAGTTTGAATCGAGACCTCCAGCCAAAGGAAAGGCCCCAGTGCCGATTGAAGTTGAGTTTGTTTGGCCTCTCAAAGTTGCAGTTCGGTCACCTATAACATATACTCCGATGGGAATAAGAATGACTACACCTATTCCAGTGGCAATGTCAACAACGCCACTCTTCTACTCAAACACCATCCCATGGGACTATACAACCGAAGCGAGGAGGAAAGGTAAAGGAAAGTCTGAGGAAGCCATTTCCGCACAGGGGATGACAAGAACTGGCAGAGTTTATACCCCTAAACATTTGGCCGAGTCTAGCAAGCAGGCCACCAGCCGTCCTCCCACCCATGAGACAGGTTCGGACGATCATTGGAGAAAGATACAAGCCAAGGAGTATTCAATCCTCGACCAGTTGAACAAGACACCCTCTCAGATATCCATCCTCTCCCTATTACAGAACTCTGAAAAACACAGGAGTGCCTTGTTAAAGATGCTGAGTGAAGCATACGTACCAGACAATATCACCAGTTGGGAGATGGCCAACATGGTGGGCCAGGTACTGGAGAGCCAAAAAATCACTTTCCATGAAGATGAGCTACCGCCCGAGGGGTTAGGGCATAACAGAGCACTACACATCACGATACAATATGAGGATCATTTCATCATAAGGAACCTAATTGATGGGGGTTCCAGCCTCAACATCTGTCCGCTGGTCACACTCAAGAAATTGGGCAAGAGTCTACATGAGATAAAGGAAGGAGAGATCAACGTAAAAGCCTTCGATGGTTCGCAGAGATCCACCATGGGAGAAATCTGTTTAACCAAAAAATAAGATCTTTTGATCAAAGCTATATTAGGATAAACTCGGGTTATTGATAATCAAAAAGAGAATGGAATAAGTAAAAGAACAATAGATTGATAGCAATATGAGAAGTACAATAGTTTGTATTCGAGAATCTTGATGCCCCTGTTTGTTACCTCTTCTTCCCTTTATAGGGGGATTCTCCTAGTACAACGTTTAGATTCCGGTAATGATGGCTCATTAATGACTAATTAATACATTAATGAGGCGTTACAAAGGTGAATCATAACTGTTATTTTAGGAGTTACGTAACGTATATAATATTAACTGTTGATCCTTGAATCTGCCCATTATTGTGTCTAGATTCGTCATGACTGTGGCTCTTCTTCTTCATTTGGTTTTCCCGTGGCTGATATACTCGTGATTGATAAACCAATTCCGTGCTTGTTGAGTTAATCTTGTACCTGCTCGTTGCTTTGTCTGGATTTATTTCAACTGTGCCTCTTTCTCATGGCTATTATATGAAAGAGTATATTAACCGTATCTCTTTTATCCCGTGTCTCCGTGTATCTTTTCCTCCACGTGTGCTGTTTTCTTTGGTCCACATAATTGGCTGATTCATCCAGATTCTGGCTACGTGTAAAGCTATTTTTTACCAATACAAAATCACCTTGTGCTTACAGATGGGATCAACTTGGTTCGATGTAGATTTCCATGTAATAGATGTGCCTGCATCCTACAACTTACTGTTAGGATGACCTTGGATCCACGCTTCTGGGGTCATGGCATCAACCCTACATCAAGCTGTGAAGTTCGAATGGAATCACCAAGAGGTAATAATTCATGGCGACAGTAGCAACCATATCTACGGTCACCAAACCTTTTCGGTCATCGATGGAAGAAGGAAGTTGGGTGGAGAGATCTACCACAACATTGAAAGAGTTAACGCCATTGATAAGAACAAGTGGTGGGACAGTAAGATTGAAAGCATCTTGAACTGGGAAGGGTACGAGCCAGGTAAAGGGCTCGGTAAGAATCTCCATGGAATAACAAAGCCAATAACACTCAAGAAGCATGGTACCACTTTTGGTCTGGGGTACGAGTACACTTGGAAGGAATTCAAGAACTGGTCGCCACCATGGCGCGGCCTCTATTACCCATTGGAGCATCCAATACCTCACTTGGAGCAAACTTTCCAACAAGCTTATATCATCTACAGTACGGATGAAGAGGAAGCGTTAGCAGCAATGAGGGATCTATTTCTGGACGATGAGGACATGGACTGCTGTGTCATTTTTGAAGAGAAAGGGGAGGAAGGCCCTTCCATACAGGTCGTGAGCAAAGGATCATATCTCCAGAATTGGTCTGTCAGGACAACCAAAGCCAGTCGAGTCTCAGGGTAGCAAGGCTAACAAAACAAGCATTATTTACAGTTTATTTATTTAAAGATTTTTCTCCCTTTTCGCATTTTTAATTTCCGCAAGAAAGAGATCTCATGTTCAAAATATTATTCAATTTATCGAAGCATTTCCAGTTTCTTTATAAATCTTATATTTACTTGCTACTGGTTTCCTCCCCATTACTTTATTTACACAGCATTACTATTACTTATCCTGATAAACCGACGACTGTGATATGCAATAAGGCAATGCAACAAAAGGATTCCGAGTCAGACGAGGATGATATACCTAAGGATATTATTAAAGAGGTCAAGAACTTTGAGAATAGACCTAAATCTAACTTGGACGAGACTGAGGTCGTCAACCTGGGAAACGCAAAGAACGTCAAAGAAACACGCATCAGCATTCATCTGTCGCTGCCAGAAAAGGAGAAACATACGGAATTCTTAAGAGAATATGAGGACATATTCGCCTGGTCATATGATGACATGACTGGTCTAAGTACGTCCATTGTGGCTCACAAACTGTCAACCAATCCAACATGCCCACCGGTGAAGCAAAAGCTCAGGAAGTTCAAACCAGACATGAGCTTGAAAATCAAAGAAGAGGTCACTAAGCAGATCAACGTCGGGGTTCTCCAGGTGGTCGAATATCCTACATGGTTAGCCAACATTGTGCCTGTGCCAAAGAAGGATGGGAAGGTCAGAGTTTGCGTCGACTACCAGGATCTCAACCGGGCCAGTCCGAAAGATGACTTCCCCTTGCCGAATATACACATCCTAATTGACAACTGCGCTAAGCATGAGCTGCAATCCTTTGTATATTGTTTTGCCGGTTACCATCAGATTTGGATGGACGAGGAAGATGCTGAGAAAACGTCGTTCATTACGCCGTGGGGAGTGTATTTTTACAAGATGATGCCATTTGGTCTGAAGAATGCAGGGGCCACCTACATGAGGTCTATGACTACTATATTTCATGATATGATTCACAAGGAGATCGAGGTATATGTAGAAGACGTCATCATCAAATCAAAGAACGCCGCTGACCATATGGAAGATTTGAGAAAATTCTTCAACAGGTTAAGGAAGTACAATTTGAAACTTAACCCTGCAAAGTGTGCATTCCGAGTTCCTGCCGGCAAGTTACTGGGGTTCATTGTCAGTCGCCGAGGAATAGAACTGGATCCATCAAAGTTCAAATCCATCCAAGAATTTCCGCCACCAAAGAACAAAAAGGATGTCATGAGTTTCCTAGGGAGGCTCAATTACATTAGCAGGTTCATAGCCCAGTCTACCGTCATTTGGGAACCAATTTTCAAGATGTTGAGAAAGGATGATGCAACCAAATGGACTGAGGATTGTCAAAGGGCCTTCGACAGAATCAAGGAGTATCTCTCAACACCACTAGTCCTGGTACCACCCGAACCAGGTAAACCTTTGCTACTCTACCTTGCTGTGTTGGATGGAGCTTTCTGTTGCGTTCTTGGGTAATAAGACAAGACAGGAAGAAAGGAGCAAGCAATTTACTACCTCAGCAAGAAGTTCACTCCGTATGAGGCCCGATACTCTCTATTAGAACGCACTTGCTGCGCTCTGACTTTGGTCGAACAGAAGCTGAGGCACTATTTTTGTGCATATACAACATACCTCATATCAAGGATGGATCCGTTGAAATACATCTTTCAAAAGCCCATGCCTACTGGCAAACTAGCCAAATGGCAGATCCTGTTAAGTGAGTTCGACATTATTTACGTGACTTAGAAAGAGGTCAAGGGACAAGCACTAGCAGATCATCTCACTGAAAATCCTGTGGATGGAGAATACGAACCACTGAAAACGTATTTTCCCGATGAAGAGGTATCATTCGTAGGAGAGGACATTGCAGAATCCTGCGATGGCTGGAGGATGTTCTTTGATGGGGCCGCAAACTTCAAAGGCGTAGGTATTGGAGCATTCTTAATATTAGAAACCGGTCAGCATTATCCGATATCCGCCAAACTCGGGTTCCCCTGCACCAACAACATGGCTGAATATGAGGCCTGCATCCTGGGGCTCAACTTGGCCATCGACATGAACGTTCAGGAGTTATTAGTGATTGGTGACTCATATTTATTGATACACCAAGTCCAAGGAGAATGGGCGACCAAGAATTCCAAGATATTGCCATATCTACATCGTGTACAGGAATTGAGAAAGAGGTTCACAAAGATAGAATTTCGGCACGTCCCCAGAATCCAGAATGAGTTCGCCGACGCACTGGCTACCTTGTCATCTATGATACAACATCCAGACAAGAACTTCATTGATCCTATTTCGGTGAAAATCCACAATCAACCGGCCTACTGCGCCCATGTTGAAGAAGAAGTAGACGGAAAGCCTTGGTTTCATGATATTAAGGAGTACTTGGCAAAGGGAGAATATCTAGAGCCTGCAAACGCTATTCAGAAACGCTCACTTCGAAGGTTGTCAAATAATTTCTTTCACAGCGGAGGAATCCTGTACAAGAGGACTCCTGATTTGGGTTTGCTAAGGTGTGTCGAAGCAAGAGAAGCAACAAAACTGCTAGAGGAAATACATGCGGGTACATGCGGTCCTCATATGAACAGGTTCGTTCTAGCAAAGAAGATACTTTGGGCCGGTTATTTCTGGATGACCATGGAAACGGATTGCATTCAGTATGTCCGGAAATGCCACCAATGCCAGATACATGGGGATATGATAAAGTACCTCCCAGTGAGCTTAATGCAACAAGTTCGCCGTGGCCGTTCGCCGCTTGGGGCATGGATGTTATTGGACCAATCGAACCTGCCGCCTCCAACAGACACAGGTTTATTCTAGTCCCCATTGATTACTTCACTAAATGGGTCGAAGAAGCATCCTACAAAGCAGTTACTAAGAAAGTTGTAGCCGATTTCGTCTGCGACCGCATCGTTTGTCGGTTCGGAGTTCCAGACTCAATCATCACCGAAAATGGTTCCAATCTAAACAGTGACATGATGAAAGCAATGTGTGAAGCCTTCAAGATCAAGCACAAGAATTCTACAGCATACAGACCTCAGATGAACGAAGTCGTTGAGGCTTCCAACTAGAACATCAAGAAGATATTGAGGAAAATGATAGAGAAGCACAAGCAATGGCATGAAAAGATGTCATTCGCTCTACTGGGATACCGCACCACAGTCCGCACATCAACCGGGGAAACTCCTTATATGTTGGTTTACGGTACAGAGGGGTTTATTCTTGCCGAGGTTGAGATTCCATCTCTAAGAATCATACAAGAAGCCGAACTCAGTGATGCAGAATGGGTAAGAAGCCGTTATGAGAAATTAGCCCTCATAGATGGAAAGAGAATGAACGCAGTTTGTCATGGTCAGCTATATCAGAACAGAATTGATCGGAGCCTTCAACAAGAAAGTCAGACCAATACGATTCACACCGGGGTAGCTGGTGTTAAAGAAAATCTTTCTTCATCAAGACGAAGCAAAAGGGAAATTCTCTCCCAATTGGAAAGGCCCGTACATAGTTCATCGAGTACTGACAGGAGGAGCACTTATACTTACAGAAATGGATGGAGAAATCTGGCCAAAACCAATCAACTCAGATGCAATCAAGCACTACTATGTGTAACTCTTTACGTTTTATCAATGTTGTAATTGAACTACGCCTGACCTGATTCCCGTTTAAGAGGGGATGCGTAGGTAGCCCTATGGGTTCGGTCACTTTTTAATAAAAAGTTCATTTCCCCCACGAATGGAAACTGGGGTAGAATTTTGAGGAGGGACCTCAAAATTCCAAATCAAGTCCAATCAAGCGCCACACAAGCAACAGTCAGAAGCATTCACCTACCAAACTGGGGCAGAATTTTGAGGAGGACCCTCAAAACTCCATAGCAAGAGAGGTTGCAATGTCTCGAACCACGTCGTGGTCGTCGGTTCATCCAAAAGAAAATTATTTTCTCAATTATATGTTATATCATATTTTTATAAAATCATGCATATTTACTTCTCAAAATAGCTTGTTTATCGACGCTACCCTTGTGATACCAACAACGTTATCATTATCAAGCAGACAGGTCGAGTAAAGCCAGCAGGAATGCGAACTGACCTTCTCCCCTTTACAGAACTCACGATTTTTTTTTGGATGCAGGCACAAAGACGGCAAAAAGCCCAAAACATATTATTATCTCCACAGGACGTATATCTTTCAAAAGACGCTCTCAAACTCGTCGCACATGCTAACACTTACTATCATCGCAAACAATGCTTATTCACCACAATTGTTTCACCGCAGTTTATCATCAGCTAAGAACTCCCTTACATTTTATTTCCTGCATTTCATAAGGCTACCATTCTGCCTTCTGAGGTTCCACGCTACCTCCCTTACATTTTATTTCCTACATTGCATAAGGCTACCATTCTGCCTTCCGAGGTTCCACGCTACATCCCTTACATTTTATTTCCTGCATTGCATACGGCTACTATTCTGCCTTCCGAGGTTCCACTCTACCTCCCTTTGCATTTTATTTCCTGCATTGCATAAGGCTACCATTCTGCCTTCCGAGGTTCCATGCTACCTCCCTTTCCTGCATTGCATAAGGC
This sequence comes from Nicotiana undulata, assembly GCA_005239495.1. Lineage (NCBI taxonomy): Eukaryota > Viridiplantae > Streptophyta > Magnoliopsida > Solanales > Solanaceae > Nicotiana > Nicotiana undulata. Next base: position 57,052 of record ML253857.1, on the reverse strand, counting down.
TACTATTATGCCTTCCGAGATTCCACGCTACCACCCTTGCATTTTATTTCCTGCATTGCATAAGGCTACCATTCTGCCTTCCGAGGTTCCATGCTACCTCCCTTTCCTGCATTGCATAAGGCTACTATTATGCCTTCCGAGATTCCACGCTACCTCCCTTGCATTTTATTTCCTGCATTGCATAAGGCTACCATTCTGCCTTCCTAGGTTCTATGCTACCTCCCCTGCATTTTATTTCCTGCACTGCATTAGGCTACTATTCTGCCTTCCGAGGTTCCACGCTACCTCCCCTTGCATTTTTATTTCTTGTACTGCATAAGGCTACCATTCTGCCTTCCGAGGTTCCACGCTACCTCCCTTGCATTTTATTTCTTGCACTGCATAAGGCTACTATTCTGCCTTCCGAGGTTCCACGCTACCTCCCCTGCATCTTATTCATCACATAAAGCTCCTATCTACCTTTCAAAGCAATCACCTTTCATGACATTATTTATTTACGCTTTCTTTCGGGCTAAGCTCTAGCCCTCGTTTCTTTCGCAAATCGCAAGACTAAACTCTGTCTTGTTAGCATCATACTACTGCATTCTTCATGGGCTGAAATATTGCCAACTTGTCCAAAGGTGTCATTGTTCAGAGGCACCATCTTCATGGCCCGAGAACATCATTTCATGGCCTAAGGATCTCTTTTATTCAACCTGCATATCATTATTCAAAGGCATCATCGTTCGGAGGCACCATCCTCATGGCCCGAGAACATCATTTCATAGCCTGAGAATCCCGCACCAAGCGATTCATGGCCCAGGACATCATGGTCTAAGGACATCGTCCTAAATTGTCCAAAGACATTATTCATAGTCCAACGGGAACTTGCATCATATTTATATTATGCACGATATATGCTTGTTATTTATTTGCAGGTAATTCGGCCAGAACAGCCAACCAGGCAGGAGCGTACCACTCCAGTTGTCTGATACAACCCCGTGAGACCCTCCTACTTTTACCCTACCTCGCACTTTGCGTTCGTTCTTGTGAAAGATCACCGGTATATTTTGCCGATGATTCCAGAACTACATACGACCTGATTCCTGTAAAACAAGGGATATGTAGGCAGCTCAGAATCCAGGGTGAGGCCTAATTCTCTCCCACAACTTTCTTTCGGTCAAAATTGGATATCATATCTTTACTCGACAACTCTTTCAGCTTCCCGGGTAAAGAGGGGCAGTTGTTGATACCCAATTTTTCTTCAAATTATTTTCAAATTTTCATATAAGCTTTCTAAATTACTCTTCGTAATAATGAGTGTTTTTCCTATTTTTTCCTATTTTTATTAAGTTATTTTTCTGCTTCTTTTAAATATTTCATATCTAAATAATTCATAAACTATGCTCTAAATAATTTCAAAATATTTCCAAGCTCAGTATATTATTTACAATCATTTTCTATCTATTAAAATCCAATTATTTTACAAATTAGTCAATTGGGTCTTATTTAATTCAATACAACAATTTTGAAGTTATGGCCCAGTTGGACATTTTGTATTATTTTAATTAGAAATTTATGCATCTTTACACTTAATATTGATTAATTACTGTAATTTTACCTATTTTTAGCTTAATTGCATTTTTCATAATTATTGGCTATTTTTAATTAACTGATTATCTATTTTTATTGGGTATTTAACATCTAGCCCTATTTTATTATACCCAATTACCCAACCCATCAAACCCCTAAACAACCCAGCCCAATTCAAATTTAACCCGGCCCAACCCTCACTCGATCTGAGCCGTTGATCAAATGAGATCAACGACTCAGATAACTGCCTACCATAATTAACCCCAAACGACCCCCCTGACCCTTCACTCTTCGAGAACTGTCTCTCTCTCTCTACTCGTCTTCCCTCCTCCTTCTCCCTAGAACCTTCTGGTTCACCTCCTTTCTTCGATGTCCCTCAGCCTATCTTCGGCCACCTCCAGCCTCTCCCCTTTCGACCACCAGCCGCCATGACTACTCTTTCTCCGGTCTACTTCATCTCTGAGACCTTCAGTGGTCTTTACCATGCCCAACAACTACTGGGGTTCCTGCTTGGGTGGGGTTTGGACGCGATTATGCCATAACTACCATTATCCTTGAGTTTCACAGCAGGTTCTTCTACTTCCTCCGATATCTCTGAAACCCTAACTTTTCGAACCTTCTGATTTTCTTAGATCTACACTAGATCCGATTTTATTGCGAGTATTATTACATTTTTTCTTAAAGGTTTCTCATTTTTAAACAAGTTTTCACTTAGGGTTTCTGAAACTTTTCTTCATAATGATTTTCTCTAATTTCTTTAGCGTTGTTCTATGATTCTTGTTTAAATGACTTATTTATTAAGTTCTCCCTTAACCTAAATAGTTATGTTAAAAACCCCTAATGTTTGGCTTTAATCTTGTATTCGGAGTTCATCTTTACTGTTTGTTCACTCGATTTGTCTGTTTGTTAGGTTTTCATGAATATGCTTCGAGTAAGTAAAGTATTTTATGATTTTCACCCTAATAATACCCTATTAGGGTTTCTGATTTGGCTACTTATGTTTATACCCTGTTTATGTGTCTTCTTAGAAGTTTATATTATTTCCCTTTGAATTAGTATCATTCCGATTCTTGAATCTTTGATTTACTGTGTTGATATTCCTACACTGATTTCCGGCTACTTTCCTTGTTTCACAACTTTAAATCATTTCTGTTACCTTATTACGTGGTTGACTGCATCATTAAGGTATCCTTACTGTTATTTCCTTAATTAAACTTTGTGTACTTAGACTAATTACTTGTTCTATACTTATTTTTGCTGAAATTGTTTCCTTGCGTGATATATTCCAGACATATGGTATCTTTCCTTGTTTACTATGTGCCTACTGCCGTTTGAATTTAACTCCTTCAATTAAGGGAGTATACATGTTGGTTTAATACTAATTGATACCTAGCCTCTATTACATGTTCTGCACCTATGTGACTTCCTTATGTACTATATTCAGTCTTATATTGTCTGTATATTACCGTTTAAGGTAATCCCTTAATTAAAGGGATTGCTTCTACTGGCTTGATCATGACTGGTACATAATTCCATATTTACTGTTTAATTATGACTCTTGCCTTATTTGCTACAAAGTTTTCAACTATAAATACTGCTGCTCTTTCATTAAACAAAGACAAGAACAAGAATACTGTTCTAAGCTCTCTCTCTTGTGCTAGAACGTTTTCTCTCTTACAAAGCTTTTTGCTTTATTACTGCCCTCCTCTATTCTTGTCTACTGTTAGCCAGCTGAAAGCCAAGGCTAATATTGTGCTCACGCTTTACTTTTTGCATTCTGCTTTGCTCTCTTATCACTGGTATGTCCTAATTAACATCCAAAGTTCCAAACCAATGTGTTTATTACTATTTCAGTTTATCATATTCTTAATTGTTCTCTACATATGCTTCTACTGTTCAACATGCAATTAACTTCTTGTTTGTCTATTAATACCTTCCATGCTTATCTCTTTACATGTTTATGACTGCATCAATACTTGCCATAGGCCTTGCCTATTCCTGTATACAGCTGTTAGGCTATTTCCTTTCCTGTTCAGTATCATGTGTCCCTTGATTCCCCTGAGCCTTTTTATCTGTTTCTAACTTACATGTTTTGTCAATGATGCTCATATGACTGTTGTTCCCTCCTAATTTCACCTGTTATAACTGTATTTTTATTACTGTCTATTATCATGTCTGAACTTGGACGAGCCTGTATGATTTGTGTAACTATGCTTAAATGAGTTTCTTAAGTCTATGTATCTCCTTTTGTTATTATGTGACCTATTTGTCCCCTCACCCCATTGTCCTTGTGTGCAACTCTATGCTGTTGAACTTTTGATCGGTACTTCTGCTTGTCTTTTTTTAGTTAATCTTTCAAAACAACTCTCCAGTTTTGTAAACTCTTTTCTTCAAACTACTAATTTTTCTCTTCTTCTTTCACTTCACACTACGCTTAGAAATTAAGTCCTACCCCCTTCGTGTGAGCACTGCCTTGAGTACCTCTGAGTACTCATTGAACTCTGACATACAAGGCTGGTAATTCCACACTACACTTGTCTCAACATTGGCAATTTGTTTGGGTGCTGGTATTGGCCAGGGACCCAATGAGGACCCTAGGGAGGTTTGCCGCACCCAGACTATTTTAAGGCTGTGAAACTCAAAAGGAGCGAGGTTGGAATATTGGGCCTGATTGAAGGCTCCCTATAGAAGTAACTTCTTATTTTTCTTTTGCTACTGTAATTCATTGTTATTGGTTTGTAATAACTTGTAAACAAATATTGGGGTTTGGATAGTGAATATGGGGGACTATGCATGCTTAGTCTAGTAAGGGGTAGAAAACATTCTCATAGGGTTTTCTTACTTACATGTGCAATAGATAACCTGTCTAGGACATGCATCTCATGCATTAGAAATCCTGCTTAGGTTCTGTTATTTTTCAGCATGTCTACTTCACTCATTTTGCAAGCCATGATCACTGTTAATAATTATAACAAGTAATAAAAACTGTTATAAGGTCTTACTGCATTTTCATAATCATAGTATCTAGAAATCATGTCTTTTAGGTATTCCTATGTGCATTAGATATCCTGTTATTTAGGACTTCCTATATGTTCGAATTGCAGTTATTGAACACCTAAGCATCATGTTAAATTAATTATCTCGTTAAAAATGGGGTTAACTGTTTGAAACGTTTCTGCAAATGTATCCCTCTTAAAATTAGGATTAAATATGCATGTACACCCTTTGAAATAAGTAGGCAATGTATACGGAGCCTAGGCAAACTTTAGGCCTAATACGTATTAAAACCAACTAATTGTGTTTTGCTTTCTAGTGTTAAAACCAATCAGCCCATTCTTAAATTTTGAACTCTGTTTTTTTTCACTCTTGCTTGTTATCTATTTGAAGACTACTCTAATCCTCCGTTTTCTTTTTCACAGAATCTTGAAATCATGCATTTATTTCCTCTTTACTGAAATTTTATCTGATTCATGTTCTGTTATGTTTTTAAACTACTGGGTTTCAAAGTTACCTTACTCTGTTCAAGCATCATCCTATTTTTGAATCTTTACTCTATATTTTGAATTACTATTTTCCGGAAACAATTTACTCACTTTCCTCTTCTTACTAACTCCTTTAAACTACTAGTCTTGCCTTGTTTTGAAATACTGGATTTCTAAATAAGTCATTCCTGTTCGAAATCACTCTACTTTATTTAAAATCTTGCTTTACTTTTGATCACTAATTTTCTAAAAGTTATTCTTCTCTTTTATTAAAAATTTAAACTGCTACACACTCTTAATTCTTACTGCTGTCTCTAAACTACTGCATTTCTGAAAAATCAGTCGCCCTTTTTGAATTACTCAATCTTAACTAAATCTCCTGCTTCATCACTAAGTTAAAACATATCCTTTTTGAAACTCACTGTCTTAGCTCTAAACCTCTGTTTTTAATCCTGTCTTTGAGACTTGACTGTGATTTAGACGTGCTATTTACGTGTTCACTTGTGGAGGGATCTGTGAGCCCTTATTTGTCTTTATATGTTCCCTTATATGTAGTCCTATTTGTTATGTATGTCTCTTAGCATTTTGTCCTTTAAACCCAGGGGTTCAACCTAGTACTTACCTCGTAGGAATAGTAGTCCTAAATACCCTCCAGGACTTATAGGATGGGACGAGTAATAGCATGCAATATGCATTCGTGACCAACACACGCGCTTTAAATAACCTTTACGGGGTGGGAAGGGTAGAATACGGAGATGATGACCGGTGCACTAATACCACGTGTAGCCCCTCTTTGAGGCGTGACATACCGGGTATTGCATTGATGTGATCTGTATTACTTTAAACCTAGGACAGTTCTTTTCAAATGTTTATTCTAATATTTTCCCAAAACCTTTAAATATTTATCACGCTTGTTTGAAATCCCCTCTTATATGAACCTTGCTTGCTACTTGTTCACCGTCTAAATTGACAAACCTTCTTGGCTGGGACCCACAGTTGTGGATCTTGAGGGGTGCCTAACACCTTCCCCTTGAGATAATTTCAAGCCCTTACCCAATCTCTGCTAATGCAAACTAGTTCACGAGTTATTTCTCTAGGTGCCCTAACGCACCATAAAAATCGTTAGGTGGAGACTCTTCCTTAAACCTTTCCTTTTAGGAGATGTCCAAAATGTCATAAACCCGATCTCTCTGTACCTAACCCGTGCGAGAAAAAAGGGGGCGCGACACACATCAATATAAAGCTGGGCCGACAAGGCCATCATAACTACTACAACTGGCAAACGAACAAAATATACATACAAGGCCTACAAGCCCAACATACTGCACCAATTGACAGGATATGTCTACAAGCCTCTACTGTTAGATGTACGATTATCAAAACAGGGCCTCGACCTACCCATAACATATATACACAAGATGTACATAAAACTCTAGACCCGATAACTCCGAAGGACGTGAAGCTTACCGATCAAGCTGAACTCGGGCAACACCTACTGAGGAGGTCTACCTGTCTGTTTGTCTGAACATGCACGCATGGAATGTAGCGTCCTCGACAAAAGGGACGTCAGTACGAAATAATATACCAAGTATGTAAGGCAACAAAATAACTGAAAGCTGAAACTAAACTGATAATATAATAACTGAAAGCAATTGGGAGTCAAAAATAATCTGAAGATATGCTTACCTACTGATACTAATTCAAGTCTCTCAATATATTAAGTAAAATAGTTTTCCGGCCTTATAAGGCTCAGTGTATATAACTGCTTTACCATTTTATGCTCGCTCATAGGCGCTCGACCATACTAGGCTCTGTATCTCGTCCAAATAGGCTCGCTTATAGGAGCTCGACCACAGTAGGCTCGGTATATAACTTACGATCTGATCAGAGGTTTCCCGATAGGGACGTGCCTATTGATTATAGCTCGATGGTAGTGAAAATACTGTAATACTATATATATAGACTCTCTGATCTCTTGACTGGAAGAAGACAATACTCAATTGGATATGAAGTCCCGATAAGAGAGAATACTGTAACTTAGGAGACTAGGATAATGTATATAAATTCGGGAGTATGAACTTCTCTTTATGCCTCTTTATCAAACATATGTAATTACGAGACCATGCCAAAATGAAGGAAAGGTTTATCCTTAACATACCTGGACCGATTCTCTTGACAATTCCTCTAGCACACATCTTTTGCGACGAAACATGTAACGACGGATCGAAATAGGAAAAAATCCGTATGATTTTCTTGATAAAGATTGTACAACACTCCTTAGAATTGCAAATCTTGCTGTGATTACATAGTATAACTTCTTTGCAAATCTCTTAGAATTGTGATTCCGTATTGAAGCTTCATTCGTACTTGTAGTCATAAGCCTTCATTTTGTGAATTTTATCATAATCTCATATGAATATTTTTGAATTTGAGAAGTCTTTCATGGATGTTTTTGAATATTTCATGCTCTGTTTTGATGAAGCCTTCTTCCATTCCCCTTAATAAATTTGGGATGTTTCTTATTATAGGTGTGGTCCCCTTTTGTAAGTTTACTCGGCTAAACATCTCCTCTAAACATGTCGCTTACTTTCATGAAATATGAGTCATAATGGTCTAAAGACTTTGCTGCCATGTTAGGGCATTTAGAGTTGTCCATTTTATGCCTAATTATTCAATTAGCTTAATCACTTAATTAACCTCTTACCAAAAATTCTTAATTACCCAATTATCCACATAATTAATTTTATCTCAAATTACTTAAAATACTACTCACTTTTAACACACTTTGTACTCCTTACTATTATGGTCATGTGGTACCTTGTAGGGCACTAGTCAATATATACGGGGTATTATGGCTCGAGTCGTATTTTATCCCAAAATGTCAAACTTTGATGAAATTCATTTCCTTCGATTTGCTTACTCTCTCCTCTTCACGAATTTACTTATCACTTATTTGATATAGCGTAATACTTATAATCCCAAAATCTCATTTCCGAACTTACATCGATTAACTTACGACAAAAATTTAACGCACGAAAAATGCAGGATGTAACATCTCATTTCGAATCTTTCATCAATTTACTTATGGCGTACTTTCCCGTACGAAAACATGGGGTGTAACAGAGGTCGAGACTTGTCTGCATACTTGTTTGATTCAGCCTACTTCTTTGATCTATACATTCAATCCCTTATTTATTAATTAGCATTGAATTAAATCACGTATCTTTAAGACCTCAATACAAATTTAATTGTTACTCATATTTTAGGGTAAACAGTTTGGCGCTCACAGTGGGGCCTAAAGATAATAGTGATTGTTTCAGTGCTGATTTTGATAACACACGTTATTTTCACACTTGTTCTTGTCAGATATTCTTTGTTTTCAGGTTAAAACATGTCAAACTCGCAAAACACAACCATACATGGCAATGATGGTCTCAGATTTCATGGGGAAAACGATAATGTAGTTGCTCCAGGGACCGGTGTACCACCATTTAACCTCGAGGAAGTGCCAATTGCATAACCAATCGATGTTGGTTCACGCATTGCTTTGAATGCAGACTTGGGTGTAGACCTCGGAGGAAGTGTACGCAGGGAGGTCCGACCTGGCGGTTAAGGAAAACAGGGTCTAGCAGACGGGGGAGTTAGCCTTCAGGTAATCTTCGAAATGCTATAAGCTCAGCAGGTTGATATGGCTCAGCTACAAAGTTAACAAAAAACTCCGAGTGTGGTTGAACCAGAAACCACTCGCCGTATAGAGACGGTACTGGAAAGGACGAACGGTAACAGATCGGGGACTGACCCTACAATCATGAAAATGCTCGAAGACCTCACCAAAAGAATCGAGTCGGGAGAAAAGAGGATATAATGACAAAAAGGTGGAGACATACAACTCCCGTGACGATCAAATACATGGGGCACCCTCAATCTTAAAGGGTTTAGATTCCAAAAAGTTTGTGCAGAAGCCTTTTCCCCCAAGTGCGGCCCCGAAGCCCATTCCAAAGAAGTTTGTCATGCCGGATATACCGAAGTACAACGGAACCACCGATCCTAATGAATATATCACTACGTACACATGCGGTATAAGGGAAATGACTTAGAAGGCGATGAGATCGAGTCCGTTTCGTTGAACAAATTTGGGGAAACTTTATCTAAGGGAGAAATGGTTTGGTATCACAACTTGCCAGCAAATTCCATCGATTCATTTGCGATATTAGCAGATTTTTTTGTAAAAGCACACGCTGGTGCCATAAAAGTCGCAAAGAGGAAATCGGACGTCTTCAAGATCAAACAAAGGGATAACGAGATGCCGAGGGAGTTAGTGTCCCGATTCCATATGGAACATATGGAGTTACCACTGGTCTTCGATGATTGGGCCGTTAAAGCTTTGACCCAGGGGTTAAATGAGCAGAGCTCAATAGCATCACGATAGTTGAAGCAAAATCTGATTGAGTATCCAATTGTAACTTGGGAAGACATGCACAATCGATATCAATCGAAGATCAGGGTCAAGGACGGCCAATTAGGAGCCCCTTCAGGTTCAATTTATCCAAATCGATCAACGGTTAAAGCCTCGAGGGATACCGATAGGGAACACAGGTCAAACAGAGAACGGTATCAGCCATATGCCGAAGAGCAGAGAAATAACAGTTTGAGACGCAATCCTCCTCAAAAAGATCGAAAAAATGATTGAGGGAAAAATCCTCGGGATTTACAAGTAAGAATGGTTTTGATAAACACATCGATCCCGCCGAAGCGCCTCGGTTATCGGAGTATAATTTCAGTATCGATGCATCAGGGATCGTATCAGCTATCAAGAGAATTCAAGACACCAGGTGGCCTAGACCTATACAAACCGATCTTTCTCAGAGAAACCCAAACTTGATGTGTAAATATCATGGTACACATGGCCATAGGACCGAAGATTGCAGATAGCTGAGGGAAGAGGTAGCTCGATTGTTCAACGAAGTCCACCTTTGAGAATTCCTCAGTGATAGAGCCAAAACCCACTACAGGGAAAGAGACTCCAATAGAAAGAATGAGCAAGAAGAACCTCAACATGTTATCCACATGATCGTCGGTGGGGTCGATATCCCACAAGGACCTGTCTTCAAATGCACCAAAGTCTTAATAACAAGGGAGAAACAGACTCGAGACTACATGCCCGAAGGCACCCTTACCTTAACAACGAGGAGAATTAAGGCCTCTCTCAGCTGCACAACGACGCCTTGGTGATATCTATTTTGCTAAACAAAATTCAAGTTAAACGTGTTCTTGTGGATCCAGGTAGATTGGCAAACATAATCAGGTCGAGGGTCGTAGAGCAGCTCGGACTGCTAAATCAAATCGTACCTGCATCTCGAGTCATAAACGGCTTCAACATAGCTAGTGAAACAATAAGGGGAGAGATAATCCTACCAGTGAACGTAGCCGGGACAATCCAAGACACAAAATTTCATGTCATTGAAGGTGATATGAGGTACAATGCACTTCTCGGAAGGCCGTGGATCCATAACATGAGGGCGTACCGTTGACCCTTCACCAAATGATGAAGTTTCCAACAATAGATGGTGTGAAAATGATTTACAGGGAACAATACGCAACAAAGGAAATGTTTGCAGTTCATGAGTTAACGTCGATGCCAGCACCTTCGACCTCAGAAAAATCGAACATCAAAGACAAGCAGATGGCTAAATAGCAATCACCGTCCCCAACCTCGATCGAGTCAAAGGAACAGGTATTCGAGGAAGAAGAAGAGGATTTCCTTACCCCTCGATCTTTCGTCATTCCCGAGGAATCAGATGCAACAAAGTCAACGGCCGAGGAGGGTGGAACAGGTGATATTGATAGAGCATCTATCCGGACAGAAGGTATACCTGGGAATGGGATTAACCCCTGAACTCAGGAAAAAACTCATTCAATTCCTTATCAATAACATAGATTGTTTTGCTTGGTTCCATTTAGAAATGATAGAGATCCCACCAAAGATAACAACATATCGGCTAAGTCTCGACCCCAGGTTTAAGCCAGTGAAGTAGAAGAGAAGGCTCCAGTCCGAGGTAAAGCATGCATTCATAAAGGACGAGGTAACTAAAATTCTCAAAATAGGGTCCGTTAGGGAAGTAAAGTACCATGAGTGGAAAGCCAATGTGGTCGTGGTCCCTAAAAAGGAAACAAACTTAGAATGTGCGTAGATTACAAGGATTTGAACAAGGCATGCCCTAAAGACTCTCTTCCACTACCTAACATCAATCGTATGATCGACGCCACGGCCGGCTACGAGATCCTTACCTTTCTTGATGCCTATTCCGGGTACAATCAAATTCACATGAACCCGAAGGACCAGGAAAAGACCTAATTTATCACCAAATATGGAACGTATTATTACATGTAATGCCCTTCAGGCTAAAAAATGCAGGAGCTACATACCAATGCCTAGTTATTAAAATTCTCGAGTAACAGATAGGTAAATCGATGGAAGTTTACTTAGATGACATGTTAGTTATGTTCCTGCGCGCAGAGGACCATTTGACTCATTTGCAGGCAACATTCTAGATTTTGAGAAAATACAACAGGAAACTCAACCCCGAGAAATGTTCTTTTGAAGTCGGCTTAGGAAAGTTCCTGGGTTTCATGGTGTCAAATAGGGGGATAGAGATCAACCTCGACAAAATTAAATCCATCAAAGATATCATCGTCGTGGATAGTGTGAAAGCCGTACAACGGCTAACCGGACAGATAACTGCTTTGGGCCGATTTATCTCGAGGTCTTCAAATCGGATCATAGGTTCTTCTCCTTACTCAAAAAGAAAAATGATTTTGCATGGACCCAAGAATGTCAACAAGCATTGGAGTAATTAAAGCGGCACTTATCGAGCCCACCCCTGCTTCACACTCTGAAGGCGGATGAGAAGCTATACGTATACTTGGTTGTGTCCAAATTAGCGGTAAGTGGCGTACTAGTTCAAGAAGAGCAAGGTACGCAATTTCCTATTTATTATGTAAGTCGAACCTTAGCAGATGCTGAAACTAGGTGTCCTCACTTAGAGAAGTTAGCACTTGCATTAATAAGTGCATCTAGAAAATTGAGGCCATATTTTCAGTGTCACCCCATATGTGTGTTAACCACTTATCCTCTCCAAAATATTTTTCATAAGCCCGAGTTATCGGGGTGATTGGCCAAATGGGCCGTCGAACTTGGCGGGTACGATATCGAATATCAACCCCGAACGGCCATTAATTCTCAAATCTTAGTTAACTTCATGGCCGGTTTTGCGCCAACCCTCGTACCCAAAGTGGAAAAGGAACTTCTACTAAAGTCAGATACGTCACCGAGGGTATGAACCCTCTTCACAGACGGAGCCTCGAATGTGAAAGGGTCCGGGCTCGACATTGTATTGAAGCTGCCTACGGGTAGCACTATTAGACAATCTATCAAAACTTCTAGGTTGACTAATAATGAGGCCGAGTATGAGGCCATGATTGTAGGTCTCGAGTTAGCTAAAAGCTTGGGGGCAGAGGTAGTTGAAGCCAAGTGCTATTCCTTATTAGTGGTGAACCAAGTAAACAAAAGCTTCGAAGTTCGAGAGGATAGGATACAAAGGTATTTGGACAAGTTACAGGTAACCTTGTACCGCTTCAAGGGTTGGACTCTAGAACATACACCTCAGGAGAATAATAGTGAGGCCGACGCACTCGCGAATTTGGGGTCATCAGTCGTAGAAGATGATATTGTTCCGGAGACTGTTGTCCAATTATCGAGATCTGTGGTCGAGGAAGGTCATGCCGAGATAAATTCTACAAGTTTTACTTGGGATTGGAGGAATAAATATGTTGAATATTTGAAGCACGGAAAGCTCCCTTCGGACCCTAAAGAGTCGAGAGCCCTACGAGCTAAAGCAACCCAATTCACATTGGATGAAGACGGAATGTTGTACAGAAGGACCTTCGATGGACCATTGGCGGTATTCTTAGGACCAGGGGCGCCGATTATGTTTTGTGAGAAATCCACGAAGACACTTGTGGGAACCACTTCGGCGCTGACTCTTTGATTCACAAAATTATTAGAGCATGATACTACTGGAATAACATGGAGAAAGACACTAAGGAGTTTGTTCAAAAATGTGAAAAATGCCAAAGGTTTGCACCGATGATCCATCAGCCCGGAGCAACTCCATTCGATCCTATCCCCGTGGCCATTCATGAAATAGGGGAATCGTCGGCCCTCTGCCAATGGAACCAGGTAAAGCTAAGTTCATTTTGTTTATGACTGATTACTTTTCTAAATGGGCAGAAGCACAAGCTTTCGAGAAGATCAGAGAAAAAGAGGTCATAGACTTCATATGGGATCACATCGTGTGTCAATTGGGGATACCCGCTGAAATCGTATGCGACAATAAGAAGCAGTTCATCGGCAGCAAGGTAACAAAGTTCCCCAAAGAACACAAAATAAAGAGGATCTTATCAACACCATATCACCCAAGCGCCAACGGACAAGCTGAATCCACGAACAAGACCATTATCCAAAACTTAAAGAAAAGGTTGAGTGACGCTAAGGGGAAATGGAGAGAGGTTCTGCCCGAGGTCCTTTGGGCGTACATAATGACATCAAAGTCCAGAACGGGGGAAACTCCGTTCTCCTTGGTATATGGCTCCGAGGCCTTAATCCCAGTTGAGGTCGGGGAACCTAGCGCCACATTTCGGCATGCTACGGAGGAATCAAATCACGAGGCTATGAACACTAGCCTCGAGCTATTGGATGAAAAACGAGAAGTTGATTGTTCGGATGGCCGCACAGAAGCAAAGAATCGAGATATATTATAATAGAAGGGCCAACCTTCACCACTTCGGAATCGGGGACTTAGTTCTAAGGAAAGTCACCCCAAATACTCGATACCCAAATGAAGGGAAACTAAGCCCAAATTGGGAAGGACCATATTGAGTCATCAGAGTCGTCGGAAAAGGATCTTACAAACTTAGCACGATGGAAGGCGAACAATTGGCGAACAATTGGAATGTATCAATGCTCAAACGATATTATTGGTGAGCTATGACTTTCTCCTTTTTTCCATTTGTATTCTAAACTAACTCATTGCATATGTTCGAGCGAAGACGTCAAGGCCACCCCTCTACACGAAGACCTTAGTTTTTAAAGCACGCGTTGCACTCTTTTTTCCTTAGATCGGGTTTTATCCCAAATGGAGTTTTCCGGCAAGGTTTTTAACGAGGCAACAACTATGTGCTACCTAAGGAGAACTCGACAGTATCCAAGACTTCTTTTCAATCAACCTCGAATACTGGGGGGCATCACCCTCGGAGGCTATATTTTTGAGATAAATAGTTCACGCTAAAGAGGGCCTCGATAGGAAAACTTTGTAATGGGACAAACGGTCAGAGGAACCGTGTCCATATAGAATAGTCGATCCCCGATGACAAAACATGTACACATGTATGAATTATTCAAAGAAGCATTCTTTCTATAGTAAACACTATGTGTCTGGAAGAAATTTGCTACTATACAAGATCCATACTTGTGATTCTCTATAAGAAACGGATCAAGAGCCAAAACACAAATACACCTCGGCCACTCGGGGACTATTAGTACATTCAAGTTTCCTAAACTTGAATTCATAAGACCTCAAACAGACACCCCTCGACGTAAAGGCCAAGGCCATCACACTCGGGGACTAACATTTCTAACAAGTTCAGAATGCTAACGAGAAACAAGTCCAAGAGACATACCCGAAGGCTACGACTATATTAAAGACTACGGTTATATAAAAAGGCTACGACCGAAATAATGCGACTCGGAGACGTCTGGCTTACGCCATAAACTAAAGGCCTTCTAATACTTTGAGAAAATCGGTTAAATAAAGGCTACCCTAGACAAAATAATCAAAGGGCTTCGATAAAATCGGCTCTCAAGAAACCTCAAGAGGTATCAAGTTATTTACATACAAACTCATGCTAAGGCACTAAAAACGAAAGGGTTCCCATCGACGCTAAACCCTCGCAAAAACCAATGGGTAAAAGATGCATGACAAGGCATAAAAATAAAAAAAAATTACTAAGTCTTTTAAAAGATGCATTCGAGACCTTGTTCTCACCCCATTCGAACCCAAGGGTTCAATTATCCCGAGCTCGCACAAAGTCGACTTAAGCATGGCTCGGGGATTCATCAGAAAACCTTAAGAGGTGTTCTACCATAAGACAACCTACCGATTATTAAAAGAACCTAAGGGTTTATTTTACTCTGAGTTTGAGCCGATGCTCACTCAATTATTGAAGTTATGAATCGAAAATCAATTCTTCACAAAACGAAAATGAAGCAAACTTTACAGAAAATCGGAGAAGAAGCGGAAAGGAAAGGAATTCTTTATATACATAAGGAATATTTACAATGCCCACGTGGAGCCTTACACAAAATTAAAAGCGAAAAATCCTAAAAGCCTAATCTTCTTTAGGAGTTGCAACCTCGGTAGCCACACCTTCAAGAACCTCCTCCTCGAGGGCTTCATCCTCGTCACCTACACTCTCGGAACCACTAGCCGAGTCTTTGTCGTCGGAAAGAAGAGCGACAACCTCATCCTCTAGAGCCTTTGCCTTTTTGATCTCAGCTGAGAGGTCAAACCCACAGACATATACTTCCTCGAGAGTCTCTCTCTGAGATTGTTGCCTAGCGTGGTTGACAGCGCATGACAAGTTGACTTCAGCAACAGTAGAGATCTCATGTGCCTGAGTGTTAGCAGCCTCGATCTCAGCTCGATAAGAGGACACAAATGCCTCCGTCTCTGATTTGGATTTTGCGAGTTCGGCGGCCGACTTAGCTTTGAGCTCTTCAATATTTTGGCTTTGGGCCGAGCTTTCCACCTTCACGTTGTGAAGTTGACATTCAACCGAAGTCAGTTGGGCTTGAAGTGTGTCCTTCTCCGAAGAAAGGCGATCCATACACTACCTCCTCTCCAGAATCTCGGCCTCTTTCACCTTGATCTCATCTCGAAGCTACTCCACTAACTCGCCCTTCTGTTGGGCCTGCAAGGTCAAAGTGTTAGTCGCTAAAGCCAAATATACATATGACATACTCTCAAAATCTGCATTACCTGCTCAATAAGATCGGTCTGTTTTCGATGAGCCTTTGTCAAGTCGGCTCTAAGGCCCCTACTCTCCTCCTCTTTTTAAACATATAGGAGTTTGAGGTTGTTCCCCTCCTCCTCGAGCTTCTTGATTTCAGCCTCACATCGGGCGAGCTCGGCTCAAGACTTGGAGAATACTTGTCGATGGATCATCATAGCCTTCACACAAAGAAACGAAGTCACACTCAGACAAATAAGAATGATTTATGAGCATAATTATGGAAGTAGAAATTACTTGGTTAAGAAGGCGCTGAGCCTCATCAAAAATAAACGAGACATCCGGGTCGGGGCCATCCTCAACCCTTGCAAAGCACTATTGGAAAATATTGTTCCCTTCTTGGGACACCCCTACGTCGGGAGTCTTCATGGCTTGGGCGTCTCGAAACTGCCCTTCATAAAACACGGGACCAGGTGGCGATTCATCTATGTTAATTATCCCAAGTGATTCACTTGGGACATTATCCTCTCTTTGGAGGGCCTCGGAATTAGGCTCCTCGGGTTCGCCCGCCGAATATCCTCTAGGCCGAGGTGCGCTTTTATCACCTGATGGTTCGGAGACTTTGCTCGAGCTCCTCTCCGTGATCTCTTCAGTTCGAAATTGAACCGCATCGGCCATTGCCGGTTCGGTGTGTTTCGAAGTCTCAGTGCTCCTCTTTTTTCGAGCTACCAAAGGGCAGTCAACATCCTCTCCTTCTTCATCTTCATCTCGAAGTTGTGGGGTCACATCCCCGGATAGGGCTGCAGGGTCAGCCCTAGGTTTTCGAGCCTTATTTTTCTTGGGCTTCGGGGAACTGGTTGGTGAAGCCCTTTTCCTTTTCTTGTCTTTGGTCGGCTTTGGAATTTCCTCTTCACCGGGCGGGGGTGGCCTCATAGCAACAACATTTTTGAGGCCTGCGTAGGGGAAAAATAAGTATTTTATAGAGAAACGCCAATATATGAACAAGGGAACTCACCATGGTTTTTAGCCTCCCACCGACCTTTGGCCAAATCACGCCAACAACATTTTGCATGTGAAGAAGTGGAAGCCAGTTGCCGAACCCAACTCGGAAGGTCCGAAATCACACCAGGAAACCAAGGGACATCTGCATCATCAAAGAGGAATTAGGTCGAGGAAGAATAGGGAAAGCAAAGTAATAATCACCATCGATGGATTTATACTTACGCTTCATGTTCCATTCCTAGAGGAACGACATCCTTTCAGCATGTATTAA
Organism: Nicotiana undulata; assembly: GCA_005239495.1. Classification (NCBI taxonomy): domain Eukaryota; kingdom Viridiplantae; phylum Streptophyta; class Magnoliopsida; order Solanales; family Solanaceae; genus Nicotiana; species Nicotiana undulata. The sequence continues at coordinate 39,658 of ML253857.1, read as the reverse complement.
ATCAGAGGTCTTGATGCGGACAAATCGAATCATCTATCCTCGGTCCTTTTCCTTATCGATGCTAGAAAATAGCACCTTCGAGGATCAGCGTTGGAGCTTTATCAGACCGCCTCGATAGAGTCGAGGGCTTTATAGCCTGATCAGGTGATCGAGGGTAAAAGGCATCCCCTCGATTTTGCCCGAGAAATACTTGAGCAAATTGACGATGCGCCAGAAAGAAGGGTAGATCTGGCCGAGGGTCACCCGATATTGGTGACAGAAGTCGAGAATGACTGGATCAATGGGATTCAGTGCTGGATTCACGGGACCCAGTGTGAAAGGATATGTGTACACGCTTAAGTATCCTTCCACATGAGTAGTGATGTGCTCTTCTGAGGAAGGAATCACCACCTCCTTATCCTCCCAATGACAATCTTTTTTCACCTGCTCGACATCGCTTTCGGTTATCAAGCAGATATATTAGGACATGGGTTCGCATCAGCCCGGGACTGAAGCAGGTTTATCGATTTTGAAATCGGAAGAAAGCTCGCACGACCCTGGAATGCACTCCTCGATACGAGGTGTCGACATCGTCTTACCACCAGCCGACCGCGATGAAGAAGAGGCGTTTTCTTTTCGGGGAACGGCTTTAGATGTTTTGGCCATTGCTGTTAAGAGACTCAAAAGAAGAAAGAAGTTGATATTGTTGAAAGAAGAATGAACTCAGAGAAGATGAAGAAACTAGTAAGGTTTTGAGAAAAGTTTGATAAGTAAAGGTTGTAAAGATTGTGAAATTGGCCTATTTATAGTAGCCGCTTCAACTGTTTGATGAAACCAATGGCCGACCGTCAGCCGCCTTCAATTAATGGCCTGGGTAACTGTACAGACGTGGCCTTTCAACCACTTCTATCACTGACATCATAAAGTGGACGTCACGATCGAGGCATCGAGGATCAAAACATTTTTTATCACTTTGTTCTGAGAAACGCATGGACTATATATATATGGTCAAAATCAGGTACGCCCAATTTTATGGGTTCGAGGAGTTGCTCCGAGCCCGAGTTCAGAATGGACTAACCAAGCCTAGCAGATTGAGCTCGAGCCTGATGACAGAGTACAAGGCTCGAAGACCGAAGTACATGATCAATACCGGGGCCGAGTATGACCTACCCCGAGATAATGTTGTTATGGTTTGTAACAGAATGGGCGAGATTCCCGTGATGGCTCAAAGATCAAGGCGTAAATTTCGGAACGGATTTGTACGAATTCGTACTAGGCGGTTAGACAGCTGTTCAATTAGATTCTTTACTAGAAACAAAAATGTACCTTATTTAGGACTCCCCTATTATATAAAGGGGAGTCCATTCATTTGTAAACACCATCAATCATTGGCAAAAGAATATACATTCTTACTTTGTTGCTCATCACTCATCAGAATTGTTTCTTAGCTTCATTGTTCTTACTTTACTGTTATATTAGTACACCTCGAGGCCATTATAGCTCGAGGTCGAGACTTGTCTGCATACTGGTTTGATTCAGCCTACTTCTTTGATCTATACATTTAATCCCTTATTTATTAATTAGCATTGAACTAAATCACGTATCTTTAAAACCTCAATAAAAATTTAATTGTTACTCAGATTTTAGGGTAAACAGAATTATAATTTTTCGACAAAGGAAATAACTTATTTTGTGGACTCTCCAAAACAATTGACGTACGCCCCTATCTATATTGGATCCTTCAACAATACATTATTTTTAGAGGATGTGTGATGTTTGGTTATAATTACATACTTTTAGTGCATCACTTACTTTATATTTTAGGGCGTTAATGCTAAATTATACTATATCTGTGTTTAAATAAGTTATTTTATGTGTAGGTACGTTGAAGACGAAATTGATATCAAAGTAGAGATTTTATGTCTACAAGAATGGTTCATGAGTATTTAATTATTGGACAATGATTTAAGGTTAGTATTATAAAGAAAGAGAAAAAAAAAAGACAAATGAATGAAATGGAAAGCTAAGAAACGAAAGGAATTGAATTGAGCAATGATTGAAAGAAGTAATGCAAAAGCAGATTTGAAAGCTAAGAAACGAGAAAGGAACTGAAATGGAAAGTTAGGCAGCAGATGAAAAATTGAATCGAAGAATGAAGCTGGCGACGCGAGGTTCACTGCTCGCGATAGAGAAGTCGGCGCGAGACTCATTTTGCGCGTTAGAGCATGCGACGCAAGGCCTGAGGTGAGGTGGGGCGCGCTAGAGAGGTCGCGAGGCCCGGTCTGTAGCGAGGGTATTCCGAATTTTTAAAGTCTATTTTGTTTACTATTTAGTTTTGGACTTGATTATTTTGTTTGAGTCTTTTTCCTACACATATACATAGTCATTAAGCATCATTTTTAGAGGAGTTTTTCGACCGGAGGCAAGAACATCACGTGAACAACTTTTGGAAGAGAAAATTATAGAGTTCTTCATCCCTTTATCTTTTCTTTGTAATTTGTTTATACAAAATACTTGGAAAATTATAAATACGAACATGAGTGGCTAAGCACTCTAGTTCTAGGGTTGTGGTTGACATTATTATTAATGTTTATTAATTACATCTATGTTAATTCGGATTATCATCTTGTGGTTGTTTTTTTAATTCTAGTTTTAATTTGTGAATTGTTGTAGCTACCAATTCACCTTACTATCTATGCTATGCTTGGGAAAGTCGTGTTTAGATTACAGTAGAGTGAGGGAAAGCTTGTTTCTGAACCTGTGGCTCGGGGAATGATTTCGCGGTTAGGATAGGAATATACCTAACAGTCATGCTTAATTAAACATCGTATTATATTTGTTTATGATAGACTCAATACCATAGGAATATAGGATTGATATATTATGGGCAGACGAGTGGTATTGTGGGAACATGTTATTCATATACACGATCCGGTTAGTTAGCAACCATAGATATCTGGATTAATGAGTGTGATTATTGAACTTAATCGGATTGATAAACCAACCACAACCTGGAATTTCCATCTCCTCTGAAGTAAAATCACTTCATACAAAATTGCATCCTCGATAATTTAGTTGTTATTTGTTTAATTTTCGCAATAGTAGATTAATAAAAAAAATATCACTCTTAAATATTTTGGACAATTAACTGATTTTAGTTTGCTTAGTTAACGATCAATCTAAGTCTCTGTGGGTTCGACATCCAATTTTCGAGTCATTATATTACTTGACGATCACGTATACTTGCGTGTACTTGGGAAACCAACAATACGACACGTGCCCATCAATATTTTCAAAAATTCCGAGCAACACAGCAAACAACATGTAATTTTGCTCTTGCATTCCCACGCCCATGTTGTTGTGGTCCTAGAATTTTGCTTTTTCATGGAAATTGCTAGAATTTTTAACATAATGAACAAGGAATGGCTTGCAATTAATCTTTTATGGGTATACCTATAAGGAAAAGAAAGACCATCTTGTATTTTTAATGAAAAAAGTCTCCTCCCTTAGATTATGGAAGAAAAGACACGACTGGAAAACTATTGAATGTCAGGATTTCAACAGTAAATACTAGGTCTAGAAACTTGCTTTATTATTCCCAACTCCCACCCACATGCCTTCACATTTTGGAACCTTTTGAAATATTACTCATTTGTTTCAAATGGACGACAATAACTCGAGTGAGTTTGAATCTTGATAGTCTTCTGTCTTATGGGGTCTTTTAATTCGTTTGGTACAGTGAATAAGCAAAAATAATTTCAAGATAAATATTTAGTACCATCTTATCTCAGGATAAAGTAGCAAGATAGATAATCTCAGGATCAATACAATCTACCAAACAATCAAATATGAAATAATATCAAGATAACAATTCCTAGCATAATTAATTCTAGTATTACTAATTTCAGCATAATTAATCCCAATATAACTTGTCTTTAAACCAAAGGACCATTTATATTCTCTATTAACACACTAGGGAAATGACTTCTAAATCTTTTGGTATTAAGATTAGCCAAGCTTTTGGCACGTACTTGGGTTTCCCAATGTCAAACAAATCCCTTAGGCACAAGGACTACCAGCCTCTCCTTGATAGAATACGTACAAAATTAAATGTTTAGAATGCGCGTTGGTTAAGTATGCCTGGAGATGTACCCTAATAAAATCAACCCTTAATACTCTCCCCAATCATCTAATGCAAATTAGTCTTCTCCCTGCAAAAACTCTTCAGGAAATAGATAAAATTCAATGTAATTTCCTTTGGGGAACTACTAGGGAAAAGAAGAAAATACACCTAATTGGATGAAATAATGTGACTAATACACAACCTAATGGTGGCCTTGGTATTAAAAGGGCAAAATCTAAAAATCTTGCTCTACTCACTAGCTTGGCATGGACAATTTTAAATAACTCAAACTCTCTTTGGGCTCAAGTCTTAACTAATATTTATGGAAATAGCAAAATATCTACTGGATACGCCAATACATGGAATAGTCTTCTAAAAGGATGGAATATGTGTAATAAAGGCATTAGGTGGCCAATAGACACTCAAAAAGGAATGGGACTTAAGTAAAATCTCATTTGAACTTCCTGAATTCATCGAAAACAGTATTTTCTTACTAAGCACTAAGGGCCACATCCATGCACCCAACTCACTAATTTGGGGTCTTAGCCTGAGTGGCATGTTTTCAATAGCCTCCTCATATATGCTAATTGATGACCCAAAGCCCCACACCCTCTCCTTTAATTGGATCTGGGACCTTAAGTGTCCTAATAAGATCAAATTTCTAATTTGAAAAGTATACCACAAAAGGCTGCCTACAAGGGGTTATCTAGCTACAATTAGTGTTAATATAAACCCTAATTGTCCTATATGACAAGACACCATTGAGTCTATATACCATATCTTTTGGGAATGCACTATAGCAAATTTTGTTTGGGAAGAAATGGGAGTAAACACTAGTAACCAAATGCACACAAATAACTGGCTAGACCTATTACAAACTACAGGCCCAACAAATATTAACAAATACCTAAGTTGGAAAGACACTCTACCATTTGCCCTCTGGGCCATTTGGATTAATAGAAACCATAACAATCAAAACAACACAAGCACCCTAGTTAACAGAAAGAGGGTGCTGGATCAAACAATGGAGTATTTCTTTATGACATCACAGATACATACATATACCAAGAATATCAGTATTAAGGTTAGATGGCAACCTCCTTCTAGGGATTGGCTTAAAATAAATGTCGATGGTGCTATCAAAAACAGTTCTCTTGAAGGCGGTAAAAGTGGAGTCATTAGAGATTATACTGGTCAGTGGAGGACATGCTACAACCAAAAAATCCATGCAGTATCATCAAACAAGGTGGAACTTCTAGCACTTCGGCATGCTCTACACCTAGTTATCACAGAGAAATTATTCCTAGTCGAAATTGAAACTGATACAATAGAGGTAATACGTCTTATTCGTGATTACTATCTGTAACGACCCGGTCGGTCGTTCCGTAGAATTTGCACTTTTATTCCTGTTTCTGCCTTTTTATGTATTATTTAATTGTTTATGATGTGTTGGAGTCGGGTGGTCCGGGTTCGGAGTGATTGTAATGAGAATTGAGACACTTAGTCTCTTAAAGTAGCCTTATAGTTAAAAAAGTCAACTGAGAGTTGACTTATTGGTAAACGGCCTCGGAATGTGGATTTTATGGCTCATATAGCTTCTTTAGGTGATTTGGGACTTAGGAGTGTGTTCGGAATGTAATTTCGATGTCCGGTGTACAATTAGGCTTGGATTAACGAAAGTTAGTTTTTGGCGATTTCCGGTCAGCAGTGGAAAATAGGTTATCGGGTCGGAGTAGAGTTCACGGAGTTGGAGCAGGTTCGTAGTGTCATTTTGTACGTTTATGCGAATTTTCAGGTCATTCGGATGTGTTTTGGTTGGTTTCAGCATCTTTGGTGAAATTTAGAAGTTTTAAAGTTCATAGGCTTGAATCCGAGGTGAATTTAGTATTTTTTGTTGTTTTTGGTGATTCGAAGGCTCGAATAAGTTTGTGTGATGTTATGGGATGTGTTGGTATGTTTTGGTTGCGGTCCCGAGGGTCTCGGGTGATTTCCGGGTGATTTCGGACCATTTCTAGTTGCTGGTTTTTTGCTTCAGGGGTGTACACTGCAATAACATAGACTTGGATGCGTTAGCATAGACCTGGATGCGTTAGCATAGAGAAAATTTGGAAAAATATAGCTGTTCTATGCGATCGCATAAGGCTTCCCGCGATCGCATAGAGTAAAATTTCGGTTGCACTGTCCCGAATTTGGAAGCTTAAAACTCACAATCTATAAGGAATTTAAAGATGATCCAAAAATAAAAGTTGTAGCCCTGATGTCTAGTTTTCAAAATGTTAAACCAATTGTAATTTAGAGTTTTGTACAAAAAGGTATATCTATTATACTAGAGGCTATCCGAAAGAGTTGGAAAAGGTTGTTGGAAACATTTGTTCTATGCGATCGCATGGAAAAGGCGGCGATCACATAGGGTGAAAGAAGGATGGTAAATTTTGTTCATAGCGAACGTGAGGCGTAGGCCGCGTTCGCATAGAGTGATCTGGGCAGAAGTATTTAAACCCCTCCTTCGCTAATTTCAGTCCATTTTTCACCATTGTTAAGCGGTTTTGAAGCTTTTTGAGAGGGATTGAAGAGGGAATCAAAGGGAAACATTTGGAGGTGAGATTTTTGACTTCATAAACCGATTCTATGTTGCTTTTTAAGTGTTTAAACCTGAAATTAGTGGAATTACACCCAAAATTGGGGAAGTTAGGGCATGAAAAATTGGAGACTTTAATTGGGTAATTGACGGGGCAATTGTTGTCCGATTTTGATGTTCTTGATATGTATATAATCGTGGGAGGATAAGAAGTCTAGTTTTATAATTTATATCGCAATTCGAGACGTGGGTCCGGGGGTCGGGTTTGGCAAATTTCGGGAATTGTGCCTAACTTTGATAGTTTTCGATTGGATTTCATTTCCCTAGCATAATTTGATGTTAAATCTGATTTTGATAGATTTAGAGCATTTGGGAGCCCATTCGAGGGGAAAAAGTATAGCGGAGTAGCTTTTCGGGCTGGATTGAGGTAAGTAATGACTTTAAATCTTGTCCTGAGGGTATGAAACACTGGGCTTAGCATCTTTTCACTATTTTGAAGTGACACACACACTGTATGATAAGTGTGTGGCGTGTACCAATTGGGAAATTTGAAATTGGTTCTTTCCGAGGCAACTATTGAGTTGCGTAACCGCTTTTAAATCACATGATAAATAGTATTTTTATGCTTTTGATATATGGGGGTTGTTTGCCATGTTTGGAGCCTTGTGCCGACCTATTTAGACCCCTTGGGGGTTGTTTATTCTTTTTTCCTCACTGTGTTAACTTATGGTTTACACTCAGTCATATTATGCTTATTTGATTTCAAAACTCAGTCTTATTTACACTATCTTGAGATATAAAATGATATTTTTGGGTCGAGTACCCCGTTTTACTGATAGCCCTAGTGGCTTTTGAGATGTTTCTAACTGAGTGAGGTCGAGGGCTTGATTGTGAGGATATGATATTGGATCGGGTTGCACGCCGCAACATGTTTCTGACTGAGTGAGGCCGAGGGCCTGATTGTGAGGATATGATATTGGATCAGGCTGCATGCCGCAACATGTTTCTGACTGACTGAGGCCGAGGGCCTGATTGTAAGGATATGATATTGTATCGGGCTACGCGCCGCAGCATGTTTATGATAGGCCGAGTGCCTGAGAGTGTGTTGATTCCATGATTTGGCTTGATTTTAGCGCTTGGGCTGTAGGAGCCCCTCCGGAATCTTTACACCCCCAGTGAGTGTAGGTACCTACTGAGTGCGAGTGCCGAGTGATGAGTGATTGGGAGACATGAGTGATAGTGAGGTTTCCCGAGGGGCTGATACTGAGTGATTGTGAGGTATGCTGAGTGACTGATTCTGAGTGGTGATTGCCCGAGGGGTGGTTTATGATACTTGTTTTACCTGAATGACTATTTACGATTCATTTCATCTTTAAACTAATACTTCTTGGGTATTTTACTAAAGTCATTGGAAATCATAATTTTTCAAAAGAGTTTTACTGAAATTGGCTTTTAAGGCGTACCGATTTGTTGTACACACTGTTGGAAAGAAAGGTTGTTTTATTGTGACTTGATGATTTGATTCTGTGTGTTTCTTACTGCTCAAGACCTGATTTATTTTCATTACTACTGAGTTTGCGTATTCATCATTGCTTCCTGCACCTCTGTGTGCATATTCAGGTGTTGATACCGGCGTTAGCCATCTTATTACTCACGAAGTCGGAGTCGGAGTAGGGACATCTAGGTAGTTGTCAGCGTCCGCAGCATCTCTGTCTTCCTCTTTCTTGTTTGGTACTTAGTTCTTCGTTCCGAGAGTTATGTATTGTGACAGTAGTATTCTTGGTAGTATTCTTAGATGCTCATGACTTGTTGGCTCCGGATCTTGGGGATGGGTGTAGACTGTTTAGCTTTGTTTGTTTTGCTTAAAAATTTAGAGATTTATATATGTTTTATGATATGTTGATAATGATTTTTGAAAATTTTGAAAAGAACAAATGTAATTATGTGATTGTTGGCTAGCCTAGTTCCATGATAGGCGCCATCACGACCGGTTTAGGATTTGGGGTTGTTACAAGTTGGTATCAAAGCACTAGGTTACATAGGACTCAACGGTCATGAGCGTGTTTAGCAGAGTATTGCGGATCGGTACGTAGACGTCTGTACTCATCTTCGATAGGCTGCAGAACCCTTAGGAAACATCCCACATTCTTGAATTCTTGTCGTGCGAATCCATTTTATTCAGCCAAAAGCGTAACTCTTTGAATTCCTTCCATGTATTCGAATGCGCAGGTGAGCGCTTGGTATCCGTTGTGCATCAGCGGCTTATGACTTCCATGGATGAGATGTGATTTTTAGCATGTTGATAATGGGACAGTCGGGAGAACTTTTTGTCTGTTGCTGGAGTGCTGAGATTTCATTTGTGTTAGCACATGTGTTTGGTGGACTTATATGTTCGTTTGTGCCCTTACCGATGGGACTTTGTGACTAGAGGACTACATGGTGAGTGTGATCTAATAGTTAGGTATGTTCAGGTTGTTTGATTATGACAAAAGGAATTGGCGGGAAATGTAGCAAGAACCATTGAGTATTTAAATTTTGTCTGGAGCTGGCATATTGCCTCGAGTTGTGAGAGTATTGGAGGACCTCTCGTTTTGTTTGGATGTGGAGTAAAGCGGAGCCTTCTATTGTGTTATGAGTTCCTGATGGTGTCTTTGGGACGACCAATGCCCCAGCAACGTTCATGTATTTGATTAATGGTGTATTCCAACCATATTAGCACTCCTTTGTCATTGTATTTATTGATGGCATCCTGGCGTACTCTCGTAGCCAGGGGTAGCATACTTAGCATTTGAGCATGACATTACAAGGATTCAGGGAGGAGAAGCTCTAAGCAAAGTTCTCCAAGTGTAAATTTTGGCTCAATTCAGTAGCATTCTTGGGACATGTGGTGTCCAGTGAAGGTATCCATGTGGTTAGACGTGTGTGGGTAGAGCTTCCAGAAGCTCAAGATTTCCTCGACCACAACTTCAGTGTTAGTATCGCCATCAGCTTCAAGTTCTTATACCGCTTATTGTGATGTCTCGAGGGCAGGCATTAGTTGTGTTCTAATGTAGGAGGGTAAGGTGATTGTGTAATAGCCATGATCTTCGGGAGTGTATAGAGAGATATCAGTGAGGCTAAGCAGGCAGGGGTATCTCATGTGGGTTGTCCTGAGGTGTGTGATCCTTATGTCTATCTGTAGTAAGTTCTCTCTACCAATAAATGATGTATGTTGTAATTTGGGTTTAGAGCGCTTGTGGGAGTTGGCATGACCATTACAATGGTGGATGAGAGATTTGCATACGATTTGAGGGTTAAATGGTTTGGGTCATATGAGCTTATGAAGGATTTAGTTGAATCTCACCACATTATGGTGGCAGTGATAGCGTATGGGCATCGTAAGTTATTGTTTGTCTTGACCTTTGGATTTGAGCCAAGTGGGGGAGTCCGTTAATGATAAGTTGATTGCATGATTATGTGTTGTAGTGGTAGTATCGAGGTATATTGGTTAACCGGATATGACCTGCAGAGGTGGAGTCTGGGAATGACTCGAGTAATGGAAAATTCTTCGATACAAGTTGTAATGTACTTTACGGGTAATGGAATTTATTGAATGATTGAGTTGTACTTGAAAGTGTAGTGTGTGCAGTGTATTAGTTTGCTTGTTGCTTCAATGTGTGGATTACTTTCCTAGTATGTGGTTTGCAAGCGGGGTCAGGTCGTTCTGTTTACTTGGTTAGAGTAATTGAGATTTGCGTAGAGTGGAAGACTCTCGAGAGTGGTTCTGATGGAATCAAGGTTATACGTAACGACTAGGAATTCTTTAAGAGGTGTGTTTGGCTAGGAACTGAGATTTACAGTGGAGGGTGTCAATACTTGTGGCATTTCTACCTTATCATGGATTTTACACATCAGTATCATGAAGGTGAAGGTGAAGGTGATGACTTTAAATTCGCAGGAAGTCTCTTCAGGGTAAATATTTCTAATATGGTGCTTTCGAGGGTATTTGAGAGAGTATTCAGCGGCTTATGAGTCTTAGACGGTGTATTTTATGCTCGTGTTCCGTGTGGTGATTCTGGATTGAGAATTGCGGTATTAGGGCAAGAAGAAGTATCAATTCAAAGGTAAGTTAGAAGGAACTTGGATAAATAGGACAGCTTGGTAGTAGGTCGGATCAGCATGATAAGGGATATGATTAGCTCTGTGGGTGTATGAGGTAATGAGTTATTACAGGTGTTTCATAGCAATTCTCTTGGGATTTGGTGGTATGCGTGGCTCGGTTGAGTTAGAAGGATTCAGTCCTGACGGTTTGGTGTTGCGGGTGACCAAAGTTGACTTAGAGTTATTAGTAGGCCAGTATAGGTGTGTGTTCTGCACCGAATCGGAATTGTTGACTCAGAATTGCTATTGTTAAGGTATGTGCCATTCAATTGTCATTTAACTTATTCGTGCTTTGGAGTGATCTATGAGTTACCTTTCGGTGTTTCGAGGAGTTGTGATCATTGGTTATATGTGCATAGGGTGCGGTTCTATCGGGGCTTTATAGCGAGATTTGAGTAAGGTAAGTAATTGGGTGTTGAAGGATTGAGACGTAGTGGTTATGTTCTTTCTGGTTCGGGTGGCATGGTATCATCCGCTTTCCCCGTGGTTATGGCAATGCACTTTGAGTACTTGATGTCGAATTTCGCATGGTTATTGATTTTGAGCAAGACGGCTTGAAGTATTTCATGTGAACCAGGTCTTGGATGGGATCCCGCATTGTAGTGGAGTTATGTAGAGGTATGCTCCTTGGTGTCAGATTCGTGTGTTATGGTTTTACGATGTGTGCCAGGCTTTTAGCATGATGAGGTAATGGTAAGTGTTAGTTTCAAGATAGTCCTCTCGCGTAAGTCTTCTTTATTTTATGAATTGAGCTCTTGGAATGTTGTTATTGAGTGCACGAGTTGCACAAGTTATGGCTCTGGATGGTATTGATGTTGATCGGACGAATGGTTGCTGGTTTCTACGTGTTTCTTTCATCATTGGTACCATATGAAAGTGTTAAAATGAGGCTTTGTTTGATAAGAGGTTATTTACCGGTATTGGGTTGTTCTGAGCATCTATTGTGATTAGGAGTTATCGCTATGGATGGTTGAGTTATGCGGTATGTTATGTGATTTCATCTTGGGTTCGGATATGGATTGATACATCGTGTTCATAGTTGTGGGATTTTGATCTTGTAAATGGATTCAGAAGTGAAAATTTAGTTCTAAGGTTTACGGGTCAAGATTGGATTACGAAATTTCATATGTGTGGTGCTATTTGACCTACATGGGATAGGGTGACGTGGGATCACCTCCGAATATGTACAGGGTGGATTACACGACAATGGTGGTGTTTGGAATAGCTCTAGGCACGTTCGAGGATGAACGTATGTTTAAGTGGGGGAGAATGTAATGACCCAGTCGGTCGTTTCGTAGAATTTGCACTGCTATTCCTGTTTCTACCTTTTTATGCATTGTTTAGTTGTTTATGATGTGTTGGATTCGGGTGGTTCGGGTTCGGAGTGGTTGTAATGAGAATTGAGACACTTAGTCTCTTAAAGTAGCCTTATACTTGGAAAAGTCAACTGAGAGTTGACTTATTGGTAAACGGCCTCGGAATGTGGATTTTATGGCTCGGATAGCTTCGTTAGGTGATTTGGGACTTAGGAATGTGTTCGAAATGTAATTTCGATATCCGGTGTAGAATTAGGCTTGAATTGGCGAAAGTTAGTTTTTGGCGATTTCCGGTCGGCAGTGGAAAATAGGCTATCGGGGTCGGAATGGAATTCCAGAAGTTGGAGCAGGTTCGTAGTGTCATTTTGGACATGTGTGCAAACTTTCAGGTCATTCGGATATGTTTTGGTTGGTTTCGGCATCTTTGGTGGAATTTAAAAGTTTTAAAGTTCATAGGCTTGAATCCGAGGTGAATTTAGTGTTTTTGCATTGTTTTTGGTGATTCGAAGGCTGGACTAAGTTTGTGTGATGTTATGGGATGTGTTGGTATGTTTTGGTTGAGGTCCTGAGGGTCTCGGGTGAGTTTCGGGTGGTTTCAGACCATTTCTAGTTGCTGGTTTTTGGTTTCAGGGGTGTACAGTGCGATAGCATAGACCTGGATGCGTTAGCATAGAGAAAATTTGGAAAAATCTTGTTGTGTTATGCGATCGCATAAGGCTTCCCGCGATCGCATAGAGTAAAATTTCTGCTGCACTGTCCCGAATTGGGAAGCTGATAACTCACAATCCATAAGGAATTTGAAGATGATCCAAAAAATAAAAGTTGTAGCCCCTGGTGTCTAGGTTTCAGAACATTAAACTATTTGTAATTTGGACTTTTGTACAAAACGTTATGACTATTATAATAGAGGCTATCTGAAAGAGTTGGAAAAGGCTGTTGGAAAATTTTGTTCTATGCGATCGCATATAAAAGGCCGCGATCGCATACGGTTAAACAAGGCTCGTAAATTTTGTTCATCGCGAACGCGAGGCGTAGGTCGCGTTCGCATAGAGTGATCTAGCCAGAAGTATTTAAATCCCTCATTCGCGAATTTCAATCCATTGTTAAGCGGTTTTGAAGCTTTTTGAGAGGGATTGAAGAGGGAATCAAAGGGAAACATTTGGAGGTAAAATTTTTGACTTCATAACCCGATTCTATGTTATTTTCTAAGTGTTTAAACCTGAAATTAGTGGAATTACACCCAAAATTGGGGAAGTTAGGGCATGGAAAATTGGAGACTTTAATTGGGTAATTGACGGGGCAATTGTGGTCCGATTTTGATGTTCTTGATATGTATATAATCGTGGGAGGATAAGGATTCTAGTTTTTTAATTTATATCGCAATTCAAGACGTGGGCCCGGGGGTCGGGTTTGGCCAATTTCGGGAATTGTGCCTAACTTTGATAGTTTTCGATTGGATTTCGTTTCCCTAGCATAATTTGATGTTGTAAATCTGATTTTTGTAGATTCGGAGCATTTGGGAGCCGATTCGATGGGCAAGAGTATAGCGGAGTAGCTTTTCGGGCTAGTTTGAGGTAAGTAATGACTTTAAATCTTTTCCTGAGGGTATGAAAGCCCGGGCTTAGCATCTTTTCACTGTTTTGAAGTGACACACACACTGTATGATGAGTGCGTGGCGTGTACCGATTGGGGAATTTGAAATTGGTTCTTCCCGAGGCAACTATTGAGTTGCGTAACCGCTTTTAAATCACATGATAAATAGTATTTTATGCTTTTGATATATTGGGGTTGTATGCCCTGTTTGGGGCCTTGTGCCGACCAGTTTAGACCCCTTGGAGGTTGTTTACTGTTTTTTTTCCTCACTGTGTTAACTTATGATTTACACTCAGTCATATTATGCTTAACATATTTCAAAACTCAGTCTTATTTACACTATCTTGAGATATAAAATGATATTTTTGGGTCGAGTACCCCGTTTTTCTGATAGAGTGGCTTTTGAGATGTTTCTAACTGAGTGAGGATGAGGGCTTGATTGTAAGGATATGATATTGGATCGGGCTACACGCCGCATCATGTTTCTGACTGAGTGAGGCCGAGGGCCTGATTGTGAGGATATGAAATTGGATCGGGTTACACGCCGCAACATGTTTATGATAGGCCGAGTGCCTGAGAGTGAGTTGATGCCATGATTTGGCTTGATTTTAGCGCTTGGGCTGTAGGAGCCCCTCCGGAGTCTTTACACCCCCAGTGAGAGCAGGTACCTACTGAGTGCGAGTGTCGAGTGCTGAGTGATGAGAGATTGGGAGGCATGAGTGACAGTGAGAATGCCCGAGGGACTGATGCTGAGTAATTGTGAGGTATGCTGAGTGACTGATTCTGAGTGGTGATTGCCCGATGTGAGGTTTATGATACTTGTTTTACCTGAGTGACTATTTACGATTCATTTCATCTTTAAACTAATACTTCTTGGGTATTTTACTGAAGTCATTGGAAATCACAATTTTTCTAAAGAGTTTTATTGAAATTGGTTTTTAAGGCGTACTGATTTGTTGTATACACTGTTGGAAAGAAAGGTTGTTTTATTGTGACTTGGTGATTTGATTCTGTGTGTTTCTTACTGCTCAAGACCTGATTTATTTTCATTACTATTGGCGTACTCATCATTGCTCCCTGCACCTCTGTGTGCAAATTCAGGTGTTGATACCGGCGTTAGCCATCTTATTACTCACGGAGCCGGAGTCGGGACATCGAGGTAGCTGTCAGTGTCCGCAACATATCTGTCTTCCCCTTTCTTGTTTGGTACTTAGTTCTTCGTTTCGAGAGTTATGTATTGTGATAGTAGTATTATTGGTAGTATTCTTAGATGCTCATTACTCTTTGGCTCTGGATCTTGGGGATGGGTGTAGACTTTTTAGCTTTGTTTGTTTGGATTAAAAATTTAGAGATTTATATATGTTTTATGATATGTTGATAATGATTCTGGGAAATGTTGAAAATAAAAAATGTAATTATGTGATTGTTAGATAGCATAGTTTGATGATAGGCGCCATCACGACCGGTTTAGAATTTGGGGTAGTGACACTATCCAACCTATAACAACTTAATTATGAATGTATGTGGTTAATGAATAAGGCATCCAGGCAAGGGACAATCACAATGAAGCATAGCTTCCGCGAAGGGAATATGGTTAATCATCTTTTGGCAGAAGCGGCACTCTTGGATAATAGCTATAATAATTTAAATGTTCTAGTTTTACCTCCTGATCTTGTCAAAACAGCCTATCACAAAGATCAGGAGGGGTATATGTATGTAAGAACTTGTTCTAGTAACCAATGCGAGCAGTCAGCAGCACTAGGCAATGATAGTGCCTTGGATGGCCTCGTTCTGGCCGGTAGTGCCTTATGTATTAATGAACATATTATGGGTGGAAAACCCTAGTTATTATTAATGAAGTATCTTTTATATTAAAAAAAAAAAACTAAACTCAACAACATATCTCGATTCAAAATCTCATCTGTAGCATATTGTGAATTTAGAATGAAGGACTATCTGAGGAAATACTAGACTTGGGCTAAAGCTATATTTAAGATAATATAATTGTGTACACTTTTGCTCTATAAACGATAACATTAATAAATCATTAGTTGTACATATAACAGTATTAGCATGAATGAAGCAGAAGGTTTACACTTTGGCATTTGTCTATCCTTGACACTCTAAAGTCTTTTCAATTTTTTTTAAAAAAATATTTAGCTATATAACTTATTATGTTGGGTGTGTGAATAATATCCCATATTGATAGTCAAAAAAAATTGAGAGACGTAAAAGGTGCCGTAGTCTTCCAATGGTGAGGCATTTTAGGGATAACCGTGCAGACTTGACCCGCAACGGAATATCATATCATGTTAAAAGTATTATGGAACTGTCGATCCCAACATATTAAATTAACGATTTTTTATCTAGAGTACTTGATCAAATTTGTTGGGTTTATGTATACTATTATACCTGAATTTAGCATGGCATGACCGCTAAATGGTGTCGTCTTGGCGGAATATCCCCATTTTTTATTATCTTAGCAAAAAGTCTCCATTTTTTACTTGTACATCATAACTTTTTAAATTTTAAAGCTTGAAATTTTTGTTTGGGGTAGAAATTAAAAGTTACTAATCAGTTATTGTTAAAATTAGGGGTGTCAATTGTTCGGTTCAGCCGATTATTTTATAAACTTTGTACAATATTAATTTTTCGGTTATTCTATTCTGTATAACCAAAATTAGACTTTTCAAAACCGTCGTCGTGTCGATTCTTTTCGGTATAGGTACGGTTTGGTTAATTTTTTATTTTTTTAATGTCATGTAAAAGTCACTACTAGAAGTAGAATGCAATAACATACATACTATTATAGGACTTAGAAAATTCTCTAGACAATTTTTGTAACGACCCGACCGGTCGTTTTGAGCTCTAGCGCGTCGTTCAGCGGTTGGAAGTCATGAACAACTTCATTTCAGGTATTATGATTAGTGTGTATGGTCAGAGTTGAAATTCGGGAAGTTCGGAGTTAAATTGAAAGGAAAAATTCTCATTTCGGAAGCCTTAAGTTGGGAGAATCAACTGAGATTGGGATTTGGAGTAAACGACCTCGGAATCAGGATCTGAAGGTTCCAGCAAGTTCGTATGATAATTTCAAACTTGGGCGTCCGTATCGGGTTTTGGATAACCCGGGAGCGTTTCAGAGTATATTGTGGAAGTCAACATTTTTGAAGGAATTTCCTAAGTTTGGCTTGAAGTGCATTTTAGAGATATTGATGTCCGTTTGGGATTCCGAGTCTAGGAATAGCTTCGTATGGTGATTCTGGAGTTGGGAGCGTGATCGGAAGTGAATTCGGATGTCCGGAGGTCAGTTTGAAGTCATTTGGCTAAAGATAGAAATTTGAAGGTTTTTGGAGAATCCGACCGGAAGTGGAAATTTTGATATCAAGGTCGGAATGCGATTCTGGAAGTTGGAGCAGGTCCATAATGTCGAATATGACTTGTGTGCAAATTTTGGGGTCAATCAGATGTGATTTGATGGGTTTCGGCGTTGGATGTAGAAGTTTGAAATTCTAAGTTCTTAAAGATTTGGATTGGAGAGAGATTCGTCGTTTCGATGTTGTTTGATGAGATTTGAGGCCTCTATCAAGTCTGTTTCATATTTTGGGACAGGTTGGTGTGATTGGACGGGGTCCCGGGGGCCTCGGGTGGATTCCGGGTGATTAACGGATCAATATTTGAAGTTGAAGAAAAACTGAAGTTGTTGTCATCTGGTGTGACCGCACCTGTGAGGCTTTGGCCGCCGCAGGTGCGAGTTCTGGGCTGGAGCTGAGGAGTCCGCAGGTGCGGGAGTTTGGGCGCACATGCGGGAGTGCAGGTGCGGAGGTAGGAACGCAGGTGCGGAAATGAGGCCTGGGCAGAATATTTTTAAACGAGAATCATGTCATTTCTCCTCCTATTTGCATTTGGTGTGGACGATTTTGAGGAGCTTCAAGAGGGGATTTTCGTCAAGGATCACAAGGTAAGTTACTTCTTTAATTTTTAAGTTAATTACAAGGTTTAATTTGTGGGAAATTTGGGAAATTTGAAGAAAACCTCGAAATTTGGTAATTTGGATTTTAGCCATGAATTGAGCATGAATATTTAAGTAAATTGTATATTTGAGCTAGTAAGACTACGGGTAGAGTTTATCTTCGAGAAATTTCGGATACCGGGCACGTGGGCCCGAGGCATTTTGGTCAATTCCTTGAGCGGAGATGGGAGTTTATATAATTTGGATTGTTGACCAATATTAGAGTATATTTTTCATTGGTTTACCGTTATTTGGTAGTTTTGGGGCGTTGTGCATCCATTGGAGTTGTCGGAACGGCTTGGAAGCCGATTATGGAATTTTGGAGCGAGGTAAGTCTCCTTTCTAACTTTGTGAGGGGGAATTGTCCCCCAAGGTGAACTAATTAAAAACATGATATTAATTGCGGGGGATACGTACGCACGAGGTGACGGGAGTCCGTGCGTAGCTACTAATATGATTATGTCCGGGTAGTCTAGGACCCACTAGCATGCCTTACTTGTTGTACTTGTGATCTTGCCAGTAACATTAGCTCGCTAATATGATCAAAATAGTAATGGAATACCTAAGATGATTAGAGTTCATTTTTCTTAATCATTTAGAAAGAGAATTTATTCTTCCTTGCGTAATTGTATTCCGGACGGATTTGTAATATTTGAGAACCTCGTCAATCGTGGCAAATGAATTCCAGAAATGATTTATATACTATCTTCTTGTTCACCTAAAGAGAATTTTATCATTTTCTTGAGAAGCTGTTTCTTGATAAAAATGTGGATTTATTATGTGAATACGTGTACGTATGAGCACCTGAGTTGCAGGTATGATTCGCGAGCAGGTTAGCCTTATTATTATTATTATTATGTTGACCGCGTCGCATGATCGATTCGAGCGGTGAAAATAGATGCATCTGTGGTTTGAGTCGTTCGACCCTCGACAATGCACAATTTATTATTGTTGGTCTGCGTCGTTCGACCCTCGGCATTTTCTTGCACATGATAAATGCTGCTTATTTTCCTGTGAATTATACTTGTTTATTGGCCTAAGGAGTTTTGAGTTTCCAGCTAAAAATGAAGAAGAATTGATGTGTAAAATGTGAAATGAGTTGATATTTCTTATCTCTGCTAATTATTTAATTGCCTATGATACTCATGCTTAGCACCTCACTTGATTATAGTTAATCAACTTTTAGCAAGTGTCTAATTCGACATCTTGTCACTACCTCTCTGAGGTTAGGCGGGATACTTACTGAGTACACGTTATTTTCGTACTCATGCTACACTTGCTGTGCATTTTATTGCACAGGTACTCTCACAGGATCATGGTTGTCTTGGATACTTAGACGAGCAGCATCATTCGGAGACGACCCGCAGGTCGGCAAAGTCTTCCTCTATGTATTGTATTTTTCATTCTATCCCTTGTCCAACTTGTATTTCGGACAAGCCTTGTAGTAATTGTATAAATTCTTAGAAATTGCTCATGTACTTGTGACACCGGGTTCTGGGATGTATTTGGGCTGTATTTTATTAAATTGAAAAAATAGACTGTTGCTTTTACTTAAATGGATTTCTACCTAGTTACTATGTATTAAAGTGAAAAGTAACGATTTCGAAAGTGTTAAAAGCAGGAATTATTTCAACAAATGAATGATTGGCTTGCCTGACAGTGGTGTCCGGCGCCATCACGACCTTAATAGATTTCGGATCGTGACAGTTTTACTGTTTAAAATGGTGATAAATTAAGAAAACATGAAAGATGACCAGAGTGTAGATCGATCAATTACTGTACAAGAACATAAAAGAAACTAAGCATAGACAAGAAAAGATAAATCACACGAGTAGAAAGATATTAATCAAGTTGGGACTCAAGAATAAAGTCTATAGAAGATATATTCAAAAAGATAAATCTAAATCATACGAAAGGAAACATATTCAATAAATTGTAGTTCGCAAATCATAATCGCGAGAAACTTTGTATCTTGCTAGTGAATATGCTAGAAATAATTTAGTTTTAGTAGGAGTAGCTTAATTGGTTTGGGAATTAAAATTTTGATTTTAATTACTTGTTGGCTTGTAACCATTTCTATAATTCCAAGGCCCAAGAAATATAAAAATATATTTTTCACATATAAATTTATTCGATACAGTTCGTTATGTTTTGGTTTATTTTCATAAAATTAAAAACCTACCCTAATTATCGGTACATTTGTAGATTTATATAATAATCTACGGTTTTATTAAAAAAAACTAAAAATCGGTTCAGTACGGTATGATTCAGTCGATTTAGTCAGCTTTTAAATATCCACTGACGCCCCTAGTTAAAATCGTTTGAACGTTGATAATTTATGTTTAACTTTTAGTTCAAACGCATATTTTGATGATTTACTGTAAATAATCTTAAAACTCTATTGTTGGACCTTAAAAATTAAGTGTTGAAGAAGACAAAGTAAGTATTTTTGATTTAGTGTTATTCGACTAAATTGGTGACTGAAAATTATTTGTGTTGGTATTTGGAAGCTTTGTTTCAAATTGAGATTATTTGGAGCAGATTTGGGATGGTTTGATCGAAATTGAAATTACAAATTTGAAGAACACTGTAACGACCCGGCCGGTCGTTCCGTAGAAATTTAATTATTATTCCTGTTTTTGCCTTGACATAGGTTGGTTATACTGTTTATGATGTGTTATAGTCGGTTGGCTCGGAATCAGAATGATTTGTAGTGAGAATTGAGACACTTAGTCTCTAAAAATATAGCTTTATAGTTGGAAAAGTCAACTGAGAGTTGACTTATTGGTAAACGACCTCGGAATGCGAATTTTATGGTACAGATAGCTTCTTTAGGTGAGTTGGGACTTATGAGTGTGTTCGGAATATTTTTGTGATGTCCGGTGTAGAATTAGGCTTGAATTGGCGAAAGTTAGTTTTTGGCGATTTCCGGTCAGCAGTGAAAAATATGTTATCAGGGTCGGAATGGCGGAAGTTGAAACAGGTTCGTAATGTCATTTTGGATATGTCTGCAAACTTTCAGGTCAATCGTATGTGTTTTGGATAGTTTCGGCATCGTTGGTGGAATTTAAAATTTTTTAAAGTTCGTAGGCTTGAATCCGAGGCGAATTTAGTGTTTTTGCGTTGTTTTTGGTGATTCGAAGGCTCGACTAAGTTTGTGTGATGTTATGGGATGTGTTGGTATGTTTTGGTTGAGGTCTCGAGGGTCTCGGGTGAGTTTCGGGTGGTTTCGGACCATTTCTAGTTGTTGGTTTTTGGCTTCAGGGGTGTACAGTGCGATGGCATTGATCTGGATGCGTTAGCATAGAGAAATTTTGGAAAAATCTTGTTGTGCTATGCGATCGCATAAGGCTTCCCGCGATCGTATAAAGTAAAATTTATGCTGCATTGCCCCGACTTTGGAAGCTTATAACTCACAATCTATAAGGAATTTGAAGATTATCCAAAAGTTAAAGTAGTAGCTCTTGATGTCTAGTTTTCAGAAAGTTAAGCCAATTGTAATTTGGAGTTTTGTACAAAACGTTATTACCATTATACTAGAGGCTATCCGGAAGAGTTGGAGAAAGTTGTTGGAAAATTTGTTCTATGCGATCGCATAGAGGAGGCCGCGATCGCATAGGGTTAAATAAGGGCTGGTAAATTTTGTTCATCGCGAACGCACTCCTAGAGTCGCGATCGCACAGTGTCCAGACCTGGGAAGTATAAATTAAAACCCTCCGCGACCATAACCCACTTTTCCACCATTTTTGAACGGGAAGAAGCTTTTGAGGCAATTTTTAAGAGAGAAAATCATTGTTCTTCATTGAGCTAAGGGATTTGGACCCTAAAACGCGATTATATATGATTAAGGATCAAAATATCAGTGTTTAATTCATGAAAATTAGTAGAAAAAGAGGGAATTAGGGCTTGAGAATATGAGACCTTTTAGGGATGATTTGAGGGGTCAAACGAACTCCGATTTTAGAGTTTTTTATATGTACGGACTCGTGAGATGATGAAGAACACTTTGGTATAAAAAAATTTCGAGTTCCAATAGGCGGTCCCGGGGATCAGGTTTTGGCTAATTTCGGGTTTTGTGCTAAAATTGGTATTTTTCAATTGGAATTCATTCCCTTAGCATAATTTAATGAGAAAGATCTGATCTTTATAGATTTGGAGCACTCGGAAGTTGATTCGAGAGGCAAGCGGGTTGAAGAGTAGGTTTTTGGGCTAGTTTGAGGTAAGTAATGTCTTTAAATCTTGTCCTGAGGGTATGAAACCCCGGACTTTACATCCTTTCACGAATTTGGAGTGACGCACACACTGGATGACGTTTGTGGGGCGTGCACGAATTGGAAAATTGGCAAAATGTTCCTTTTTAGGCAACTATTGAGTTGCGAAAGTGCTTTTAAAGCATATGAGTTATAATATTACTATATTTTCATATATTTGGGATGTAAGCCATGTTTGGGGCCTAGTGCCGATCTGTTTTAACCCCTTGTGGGCTATTTGATTGATATTCTCACTACTTTGAAACTATGATTTTACACTCAGTCTTTCTTCTGAAATTGCTGACACTCTTATTTGATAATATTACTATTTCTTGAAATGAAATACTATTTTGGGTCGAGAACCCCGTTTTATTCATGGCCCGAGTGGCATGCTGAGAGTGTCTGACTGAGTGAGGCTGAGGGCCAATGTTGTGAGGATGTTATCATATGAGAGAGGCCGAGTGCCTGAGAGTGATTTATGCCATGATGTGGCTTGTTTATAGCGCTTGGGTTGTAGGAGCCCCTCCGGAGTCTGAACATAACCTAGTGAGCGCAGGTGCCTATTGAGTGCGAGTGCCGAGTGATGAGTGATTGGGAGGCATGAGTGACAGTGAGGTTGCCCGCGGGGCTGATACTAAGTGATGGTGAGGGAAATTGTTACGAGTGATGATTATGGCCCGAGGGGAAGTTTTATGATGATATTTTACAGGGTTTTTGACTATGATTCACTTCATTTTTCAAACTGATATTACTGAGAAATATTGGAAAGATATACTTGTTTCAAAGGATTTTATGGAAACTGGTTTTCGAACTTATGTATTTGATGTATACTTTATGGTGACTTGATGTTTTACTATTTTGTGAATTGGTGTATCCGTGATGTATGATTCTTATTCTCAGATTGTGATTTATTTTCATTACTACTGAGTTGGCGTAATCATCATTACTCCCTGCACCCATGTGTGCAGATCCAGGTACTGGTTCGGAGCAGTAGTCATCCGAGTTCGTTGTCATCAACTTTGGGGTTTTGAGGTAGTTATCCACGTGCACAGCTCCTCCATTTACCTTCCTTATTAATATTAGTATTTTATTCCTATACATTGCTTATGACATTAGCAGAGTTAGTTTATTTCTTAGATCGGCTTACTCTAGTCTTGGGGGATTTGTTTAGACAGTAGATTATGTTATATTTGCTTAAAGACGTAGAGAAAAATTTTAATTGCTTATTATGCTGGTAATTATTGGTTTGAGTAATTATATTGAAACATAATGTGTAGTTAGTCCTGATGGTTGGCTAGCCTAGTTCCACGATAGGCGCCATCATGACCTGTTAGGATTTGGGATCGTGACAAGTTGGTATCAGAGCACTAGGTTACTAGGACTCAACGGCCATGAGTAGGTTTAGTAGAGTCTTGCGGATCGGTACGTAGACGTTTGTACTTATCTTCGAGAGGTTGTAGAACCCTTAAAAAACATCCCACATTCTTGAATTCTTGTCGTGCGAATCCATTTATTCAGCTAAAAGCGTAACTCTTTGAATTCCTTTCATGTATTCGAATGTGCACGCGGGCGCTTGGTATCAGTTGTGCGTCGTCGGGTGGTGACTTCCATGGATGAGATGTGATTTTTAGCATGTTGATAATGGGCCAGTCCGAAGGACTTGAGGCCGAATTTTGTTTGTGGCTCGAGTGCTGAGATTTCGTTTGTGTGAGAACATGTGTTGGGGGAATTATATGTTCGTATGGTGCCCTTATTGATGAAACCTTATGACTAGGTGACTACGTGGTGAGTGTGATTGATAGTTAGATGTGTTCAGGTTGTGTGATTGTGACAAGAATGGATTAGCGGGAGATGTAACAAGAATCATTGAATAATTGACTTAGTCTTAAGTTAGAATATGGCCTCGAGCTGTGAGTGTAGTGAAGGACCTCCCATGTTGTTTAGATGTGGAGTGAAGCGGATCCTTCTGTTGTGTTAGGAGTTCCGGGTAATGTCTTTTGGGCTAACCAATGCCCCAGCATCGTTCATGTAATTGATTGACGATCCATGCAACCGTGTTATAACTCATTTGTTATTGTGTTCATGGATGACATCCTGGCGTACTCGCGTAGCCAGGGGTACTATACTCAGCATTTGATTATGGTATTACAAGGATATAGGGAAGAGAAGCCTTGTGCGAAGTTCTCCAAGTGTGAATTTTTGGCTCGGTTCAGTAGTATTCTTGGGACACGTGGTGTCCAGTGAAGGTATCCATGTGGTCAGACGAGTGTGAGTAGAGCTTCCAGAATCTTAAGTTTTCCTTGACCACGGCTCCAGTGTTAGTATTGCCATCAGCTTCAGGTTCTTATACCGCTTAATGGAATGTCTCGAAGGTAGGCAGTGGTTGTGTTCTAATGTAGGAAGGTATAGTGATTGCGTGATAGCTATGATTTTCGGAAGTGTATAAGGGGATATCATTTTGAGGTTAAGCAAGCAGGGGTATCTCCTGCGGGTTGTTCGGAAGTGTGTGGTTCTTATGTTGATTTGTAGTAAGTTATCTTCTACCAGTAAATGATGTATGTTGTAATTTGAGTTTAGATCGCTTGTGGAAGTTGGCATGACCATTTCAATGGTGGATGCGAGATTTGTATTCGATTTGAGGGTTAGATGGTTTGGGTCATATGAGCTTATGAAGGATCTAATTGAAACTCACCACAGTATGGTGGCAGTGACAGCCTATGGGCATTGTGAGTTACTGTTTGACTTGGTCGTTGGATTTGATCCAACTTGGGGAGTCCGTTAACGATAAGTTGATTACACGATTATATGTTGTACTGGTTTCGGTGCGAGGTATATTGGTGAATCAGTTATGACCTGCAGATGTGGAGTCTGAGAATGACTCGAGTAATGGAAATTTCTTCGATACAGGTTGTAATGTACTTTACGGGTAATGGAATTTGTTGAATGATTGAGTTGTGCTTGAAGGTATAATGTGTGCAGTGTATGAGTTTGCTTGTTGCTTTAATGTGTGTATTAATTTCCTAGTATGTGGGTTGCAAGTGGGGTCAGGTCGTTATGTTTACTTGGTTAGTGTAATTGAAATTACGTATAGTAAATGACGTTTGAGAATGGTTCAGACGGATTCAAGGTTATATGTAGTGATCGAGGATCTTCAAGGTGTGAGAAGGGCTAGAACTGAGATTTACGGGGAAGGTGTCAAGGCTTGTGGTGTATTTGCATTATCATGGATTCTATCCATCAGTATCAGGAAAGTGAAGGTAATGATTTAAATTCACAGGAAGTCTCTTCAGGGTAAGTATTTCTAATGTGGTGCATTTGGGGATAATTGAGGGAGTATTCAGCGGCTTATGAGCCTTAGATGGTATATTTTTATGCTCGGGTTTCGTGCGATGAGTCGGGATTGAGAATTGCGGTATTATGGCAAGAAGAAGTATTAATTTGAAGGTAAGTTAGAAGGAACTTGGATAGATAGGACAGCTTGGTAGTAGGTCAGATCGGCATGATAAGGGATATGGTTAGTTATTTGGGTGTTTATAGGATAATAAGTTGTTATAGGTGTTTCTTCGCAACTCTCTCAGAGTTTGGTGGCATGTGTAGCTTGGTTGAGTTAGAAGGATTCGGTCCTGGCGGTTTGGTGTTGTACAAATGTGATTCGGGAGTTTTTGATGGTTTCTACCAAGGTTAGAGATGTATATTTCTACTGGCGTGAGGTCCATGTGATGTATAGTGATTTTGCTTCTAGATGGGATCAAGTGGAAAGTTCTTATACTTATCATATGATGGCGTAGTGTATGCGGTATGTGGTGTAGAGTTGAGAAATTGCATATGTGAAATTCTTATACAACATCGGTAGTTTTAGACGACTAGGTAGATGATATGACTAATTGGTATGACTGGACGGGGGTATACATTCTGAAACGACAATGTGTCGAGTTAAGGGTGCTTCATTGGAATTACGACGCTCTCTTGTTGATCGACT
Source organism: Nicotiana undulata (assembly GCA_005239495.1). Lineage (NCBI taxonomy): Eukaryota > Viridiplantae > Streptophyta > Magnoliopsida > Solanales > Solanaceae > Nicotiana > Nicotiana undulata. The sequence continues at coordinate 13,691 of ML253857.1, read as the reverse complement.
GCGGATATTCAAGGTTGCTTGGTGACACAACAGAATTATGGGGGTATCCCTTGTGGAATGATTGAGTATTAGAGACATGTTATATATTCGAGTGGTGGAGTTGGGATCAGATATGGTAAATTCATGTGCTTCATGGACTTTGAGACTAAAAGTTCTAATAAACATATTATTTTGTGGTTGTAAACTATGAGGATGCGAGCAAAGCTAGTCAGGTGTTAGTATATGTCATGATTCAGTCATTATGAACCATTGGAGAGTTATCTACCTAATGTGGATGACCAGAGTTGATTTAGAATTATTGGTAGGCCAGTATGGGTGTGTGTTCTACACTGAGTCAGAATTGTTGACCCCAAATTGCTATTGTTGAGGGATGTACCATTTGATTGTCACTGAGCTTATTCGTATTTTGGAGTGATCTATGAGTTACCTTTCGGTGTTTCGAGGAGTTGTGATCGTTGGTTATATGTGCATAGGGCGTGGTTCTATCTGGGCTTGATAGAGAGATTTGAGTAAGGTAAGTAATTGGGTGTTGTAGGATTGAGACGTATTGGTTATGTTCTTTCTGGTTCGGGTGGCATGGTATCGTCTGATTTCCTCCGTGGTTATGGCAATGCACTTTGAGTAATTGATGTCGAATTTCGCATGGTTATTGATTTGAGCTAGGCGGCTTGGAGTATTTCATGTGGTCCAGCGGCTGGATAGGATCATGCTTTGCAGCGGAGTTAGGTAGAGGTATGATCCTTGGTGTCAGATTTGTGTGTTCTTATTTTACGGTGTGTGCCAGGCTTTTAGCACGATGTGGTAATGGTAAGTGTTAGTGGCAGGATAGTCCTCTCGTGTGAGTCTTTTTTATTTTATGAATTGAGCTCTTGGGATGTTGTTATGGAGTGCACGAGTTGAACAAGTTATGGATTTGGATGGTATAGATGCTGATCGGACAAATGGTTGCTGGTTTCTACGTGTTTCTTTCATCATCGACACCATATGAAGGTCTGAAAGCGAGGCTTTGTTAGATAAGAGGTTATTTACCGGTATTAGGTTGTTTTGAGAAACTATTGTGATTAGGAGTCATCGCTATGGGTGGTTGAGTCATGCGGTATATTAGGTGATTTCATCTTGGGTTACGGATATGGCTTGATACACCGTGTGCAGACTATTTCAGCTTATAGTTGTGGGATTTGATCTTGTAAATTATTTCGGAAGTGTAAACTTGGTTCTAAGGTTATAGGTAAGGATTGAATTTTGAAATTTCAACTGTGTTGTGCTATTAGACCTATATGGGGTAAGGTGACGTAGAATCACCTCTGAATATGTGCATGGTAGGTTACACAACAATTTAGGTGGTGTGTGAAACAACTCTAGAAACGTTCGAGGACGAACGTGTGTTTAAGTGGGGGAGAATGTAACGACCCGGCCGGTCGTTCCGTAGAAATTTCATTATTATTCATGTTTTTGCCTTGTCATAGGTTGGTTATACTGTTTATGATGTGTTAGAGTCGATTGGCTCGGAATCGAAATGGTTGTAGTGAGAATTGAGACACTTAGTCTCTAAAAAATAGCTTTATAGTTGGAAAAGCCAACTGAGAGTTGACTTATTGAGTTGACTTATTGGTAAACGACCTTGGAATGCTTATTTTATGGTACAGATAGCTTTGTTAGGTTATTTGGGACTTAGGAGTGTGTTCGGAATATTTTTGTGATGTCCGGTGTAGAATTAGGCTTGAATTGGCGAAAGTTAATTTTTGGCGATTTCCGGTCGGCAGTGGAAAATAGGCTATCAGGGTCGGAATGGAATTTCGGACGTTGGAACAGGTTCATAATGTCATTTTGGATATGTCTGCAAAGTTTCAGGTCAATCGGATGTGTTTTGTATAGTTTCGGCATCGTTGGTGGAATTTAGAAAATTTCAAAGCTCATAGGCTTGAATTTGAGGAGAATTTAGTGTTTTTGCATTGTTTTTGGTGATTCGAAGGCTCGACTAAGTTTATGTGATGTGTTGGTATGTTTTGGTTGAGGTCCTGAGGGTCTCTGGTGGTTTCGGACCATTTCTAGGCCATTTCTAGTTGCTGGTTTTTGGCTTCAGGGGTGTATAGTGTGATAGCATTGATATGGATGTGTTCGCATAGAGAAAATTTGGAAATATCTAGTTGTGCTATGCGATCGCATAAGGCTTCCCGCGATCGCATAGAGTAAAATTTCTCCTGCAGTGTCCCTCCTTTGGAAGCTTATAACTCGCAATCTATAAGGAATTTGAAGATGATCCATAAATTAAAGTTGTCGATCTTGATGTCTAGTTTTCAGAAAGTTAAGCCAATTGTAATTTGGAGTTTTGTACAAAAGGTTATGACCATTATACTAGAGGCTATCCGGAAGAGTTGGAGAAGGCTGTTGGAAAATTTGTTCTATGTGATCGCATAGAGGATGCCGCGATCACATAGGGTTAAATAAGGGCTGGTAAATTTTGTTCATCGCGAACGCACTCCTGGAGCCGAGATCGCACAGTGTCTGGACCTCGGAAGTATAAATTAAAACCCTTCGCGACCAAAATTCACTTTTCCACCATTTTTTAACGGTAAGCCTTTGATGCAATTTTTAAGAGAGGAAATCATTGTTCTTCATTGAGGTAAGGATTTTGGACTCTAAAACTCGATTATATGTGATTAAGGATCAAAATATCAGTGTTTTATTCATGAAAATCAGTAGAAAAAGAGGGAATTAGGGCTTGAGAATATGAGACCTTTTAGGGATGATTTGAGGGGTCAAACGAACTCCGATTTTAGAGTTCTTTATATGTATGGACTCGTGAGATGATTAAGAACATTTTGGTATAAAATTTGTTGAGTTCTGAGATGCGGACCCGGGGGTCGGGTTTTGGCTAATTTTGGATTTTGTGCTAAAATTGGTATTTTTCAATTGGAATTCATTCCCTTAGCATAATTTAATGAGATAGATCTGATCTTTATAGATTTGGAGCACTCGGAAGTTGATTCGAGAGGCAAGCGGGTTGCAGAGTAGCTTTTCGGGCTAGTTTGAGGTAAGTGATGTCTTTAAATCATGTTCTGAGGGTATGAAACCCTGAACTTTACATCCTTTCACGGGTTTGGAGTGACGTGCACACTGGATGACGAGTGTGGGGCGTGCACGAATTGAAAACTTGGAAAAATGTTCCTTTTTAGGCAACTATTGAGTTTTGAAAGTGTTTTTGAGGCATATGAGTTATAATATTACCGTGTTTTGATATCTTTGGCTTGTAAGCCATGTTTGGGGCCTAGTGCCGATCTGTTTTAACCCCTTGTGGGATATTTTACTGATATTCTCACTACTTTGAAACTATGATTTTACACTCAGTCTTTCTTGTGAAATTGTTGACACTCTTATTTGATAATATTACTATTTCTTGAAATGAAATACTATTTTGGGTCGAGAACCTCGTTTTATTCATGGCCCCAGTGGCATGCTGAGAGTGTCTGACTGAGTGAGACCGAGGGCCAATGTTGTGAGGATGTTATGATATGAGAGAGGTCGAGTGCCTGAGACTGATTTATGCCATGATGTGGCTTGTTTATAGCGCTTGGGCTGTAGAAGCCCCTCCGGAGTCTGTACACACCCCCAGTGAGCGTAGGTACCTACCGAGTGTGAGTGCCGAGTGATGAGTGATTGGGAGGCATGAGTGACAATAAGGTTTCCCACGGGGCTGATACTGAGTGATGGTGAGGTGCTGAGGGAAATTGTACGAGTGATGATTATGGCCCGATGGGCAGTTTTATGATGATATTTTACTGAGTTTTTGACTATGATTCACTTCATTTTTCAAACTGATATTACTGAGAGTTTTACTGAGAAATATTGGAAAGATATACTTGTTTCAAAGGATTTTATGGAAACTGGTTTTCGAACTTATGTGTTTGATGTATACTTTATGGAGACTTGATGTTTTACTGTTATGTGAATTAGTGTATTTGTGATGTGTGATTCTTATTCTCAGACTGTGATTTATTTTCATTACTACTGAGTTGGCGTACTCATCATTACTCCTTGCACCCATGTGTGCAGATCCAGATACTGGTTCAGAGCAGTAGTCGCCTGAGTTCGTTGTCATCAGCTTTGGGATTTCGAGGTAGTTGTCCAGCGTCCTCAGCTCCTCCATTTCCCTTCCTTATTAGTATTAGTATTTTATTCCTAGACATTGCTTATGACATTAGCAGAGTTAGTTTATTTCTTAGATGCTCGTGATCGATTGACTCCAGTCTTGGGGGATTTGTTTAGACAGTAGATTATGTTATATTTGCTTAAAGACGTAGAGAAAAATTTTAATTGCTTATTATGCTGGTTATTATTGGTTTGAGTAATTATATTGAAACAAAATGTGCAGTTAGGTGATGGTTGGCTAGCCTAATTCCACGATAGGCGCCATCACGACCTGTTAGGATTTGGCGTCGTGACAAACACTTTGTTAAAACAACCTAGAAAAAATATGCTATCTGATAGAATTCGATGAACAACTTAACAGATAGGTAAAAAAAAATATGCATCAACTCTACCAACTCGGTAGAAAAATACCTGAAGGGAAGAAGTATGAAAAATAGGTAAACATCAATGAATAACTTAACAAAATCCATTAGACTTCAATGAATATTTAACCCGATAAAGAAACTCCTGGAGAGTTATGTGCGGTTCCAGGGTTGTTTTTTGAATACCGTCAATTTTCAGGACTTTTTGGTAAGACCGGCCTCAAAAGGTCCCTTTTGTGTCAATCACCCCTTAGTGGACTTGTAAACAGATTATGGGGCACATGAATTTATGATTTCTCCTTCAAACTAGATATCTTATGTATGTATTTCTTTAGAATTGGTCCACTATTATCTGTTGAGCACATGTTCCAAAAAAGTTGAATATTACACTTAATTGAATATTATTTTATTTATCCAAATGAATGTGGATGGATTCCCACTTAAAACATTTTCTTTTCTCTTTTCTTTATTTGTGCATTCATGTTCTAAAAATTCTAAATCCGTATCTCTATTATTTTATACCTAGAAGCCAACTATTTCGTATTTTCTTACTTTTCAGTTTTATGAAATTTGTGATATATTCCATTGTGTTATAAATACAATGAACTAAAGTGGTTGTCCATTTAATTCTTACATCAAATACATGAATCACTTTTATTCATATGTTTTTATTTAATATGTAACTTCATTATTTGTTTTTGAGGATGAACCTTTGTAACTATAAATAGAGCACTTTTGGCTCATGGATGATATACTTTAAATAAGAAGAATAGTTCCTTCCTCTCTAAATCTATTATCTATTATTGTCTCTTCTCTTTTGGTGCTTTAGTTTATAATTATAATATTTATTTTACAACACGTTATCAGTACGAAGTTCTAACCAACTGACGTTATCTACTTCATTCGAATTTTATCTTCTTCATAAAAATAGGTAGTTAATTTCTTTTCTGATCCACGTATACATTCTTATGTTTATAACGTTTCTATTAGGATTTTCTTTAACCTGCAATTTTGTTACCATATGCATAACTTGTTTTGAATATGATTATAATAATTGCCTAGGTATGGAAATAATAAGCTTTGGTTAAATTGTTATTTTATTATATAATCTAAAAATAGTTTTAATCTATACATAAATAGATAAGCATTAAACTGAATTATAATAATTAGACTAATTAATTTCACATCCAATGTTATGACAAAATCGGGATAGTAGAAGTAACGAAATGGAAGTTCACAAACATTTGCACTAAGAAACTCTTCAATCAATGAAATAATTGTTATAAGCTTTGACTTCTAATTTGTAAGATTTGAAATATGTTAATTGTCTTTACTCCCGTAATTAGAATCATGTTTAGCAATAATCTTTCGCATGTCCTAATATTCTCTATATTCATAAATAAAATTTGCATTACGTCTATCTCAAAATAATTTTATCTTGTTAAATTATGAAGTAACACCTACTCCATTAATTAGGTTGTAATAAATTAGTACTTGCCGGAGATTTTTCTGTTGATGTCCTATTACCTATTGAATTTGGATTGTTAACCAAAAGTAGATGTGATACTTATATTTTGGACGACGATTAACTTAAATTTGCACCTAATCTATGACGAAAAATTTCCAAATGCTTCTTAAGAAAAAGAAGAAAAAAAAAGGTAAACGAGAGGTAATCAGTACATGAAGTTATTATATGTGCAGGTACGTCTATTCAGTAATATTGATTTAATTATATTAGTGTTGGCTACTGCCTTTATGACATAATATAGTAATATAATATTATCATAGCGTTTGGTAATATGAAAGTCAAGGTAATTCACATCCCTTTTGCAGCATCTGTATGAATTCATTTATTTGATTTATAAGTTACGATGCATTCTAAGGAGCTAAGTGATTGGAATTTGGATCATATGCTTGTGCTTACATGATTTTTACATTACTCAGTCATGTTTATAATTATTTCTCGTTTGAAATTATGTGCTGAAATAATCACTTATAATATATTAAAAAAAGATTCAATCTACATGCCTCGAATTTTCTTCTGTAGTAGCAATAATTCGGAAGAGGTGTTCAGACATCGAATTTGAGTCTTGGTGCATCATGATGATAAGATGTTGGGCTTTAGTCTCAATGAATTAAGCTTAACATGCCTTTATGAGGGTAAGACATTGAGTTGGAATCTCAACGTACCACAATTAATTATATAATGATGATTGAGGAAAAATAATATGCTTTAATGAAGCTCGTCCCTCTAGATCTGCTCCATTCCTCGAAGCGAATGTGATAGCAATAGATCAAAGTCTGAAAGAAGACTAAATAATTATTGGGGTCATATGAATAAAAAGAAGAAATATGTCTTCTGGATAGTGCTACGACGCACACCATATTAAAAAATAAGAGATACTTCTCTTAATTAATTATGAAGGAAGCCAATCATAACAATATCTGGTAGTACAAAATTAATTGAGGGCTCTGGAAGAATAACTGTATTACTACCAGGAGGAACTATATTGGCTGTTAATGATGCATTATATTGTAGTAGGTCTCAAAGAAACTTGTTGAGTTTCAAAGATATTCGCCAAAATGACTATCATATTGAGACCACCAATGAAGAAAAGGTTGAATACCTTTATATTACTACAATAAAAGCATAAAATAAGTATTTGCTTGAAAAGCTTCCCGCATTTTCCTCTGGATTATACTACACTAATATTAGTGTAGTTGAATCACATGCCATAGTAAACAAGGAGTTTACTAATGATTTTATTATTTGGCATGACCGGTTGGGCCATCCCGGTTATAATATGATGCGCAAAATAATTGAGAATTCACATGATCATTCATTGAAGAACCAGAAGATTCTTTTAACTAAAGAATTCTTTTGGGTTGCATGTTCTCAAAGAAAATTGATTATTAGACCATCAGTAATTAAAGTTGGAGTTGAATCTCCTGCATTTTTGGAACGTATACAGGGTGATATATGTGGGATCATACACCCTTCATGTGGACCATTCAGATATTATATGGTTTTGATATATACATCTACAATATGGTCACATGTGTGCTTGTTATCAACCCGCAATTTGGCCTTTGCGAGGTTACTAGCTCAATTAATAAGATTAAGAGCATAGTTTCCAGATTATACAATTAAGACACTTCGTCTTGATAATCCTGGTGAATTTAGGTCCCATACCTTTAATGATTATTGCATGTCAACTGGGATAACAATTGAGCATCCAGTTGCTCATGTTCATACTCAAAATGGTCTAGTGGAATCGTTGATCAAACGCCTTCAATTAATTGTTAGACCAATGTTTATGAGAACAAAACTTTCCATTTAAACATGGGGCCATGCTATTTTGCATGCATCAACTCTTGTGCGGATCAGACCTACAAGTTATCATAAAGTCTTTCCAATACAATTGGCTTTTGGTCAGGAGCCAAATATTTCCCATCTTAGAATATTTGTATATGCAATATATGTTCCAATTTCTCCACCACAATGCACAAAGAAAGGATCCCAAAGAAGATTGGGGATATATATTGGGTATGAATCTCCTTCTATTATAAAATATTTAGAACCTATGGCTGGAGATTTATTTACGGCAAGATTTGCTGATTGCCATTTTGATGAATCAGTATACCCAATATTAGGGGGAAAAAATAAGCAATTGCAAAAAGAGATAGATTGGAACGCATTATCACTATCTCATTTAAATCCTCGAACAAAGTAATGTGAACACGAGGTTCAAAAGATAATTTATTTGCAAAATATTGCAAATCAACTGCAGATGCATTCACTAACTTACCAAGGGTGCCTAAGTCACAAATTCCAACTGTAACGACTTGGCCGGTCGTTTTGAGAGTTAGCGCCCTGATTCCCTGATAATTGTTCCTCCCATGTCTTATTAGGTTAATGGAACGAGTCTAAGCGTTGAGTGATGAAAATTAGAGTGTTTTGGACATATAGTCCTTTAAGTTGAGCTTTAACCTTAGAAATTGGACCGTAGCGGGAGCTGTGTGAATACGGATCCGGAATAGGAATCTGTTGACTCCGTTAGCTCCGTTGGGTGATTTTGGGATTTGGAGCGTGTTCGGATTGTGTTTTCGAGGTCGGATGTAGATTTAGGCTTGAATTGGCGAAAGTTAGAATTTTGGCGATTTCGGCCGATAGGTGAGATTTTGATATCGGACTCGGAACGGAATTTCGAAAGCGACAGCAGGTTCGAAATGTCATTTATGACCTGTGTGCAAAATTTGAGGTCATTCAGACGAGTTTCGACGTGGTTCGGCGTCGAATGTGAATTCTTAGAAATTCCTAAGTCCTTAGGCTTGAATCTATGCATATTTGAGTATTTTGATGTTATGGGATGTGTTTTTGAGGCTCGAACAAGTTTGGATAGAGTATTGGGATCAGTTGGTGGTTTTGGTTGAGGTCCCGGGGGCCTCAGGGTTGTTTCAGATGCTTAACGGAAGAATTTGGAACTTGGCAAATTGCTGAACCAGGATCCCTCTGGTGTTTTTGCACCTGCGAAGGTTTTCCCGCAGGTGCGATCACGCAGGTGCGATGGAGTGATCGCAGGTGCGATGGTGGGGGTGTTTGACCAGTGCCCGCAGGAACGACCTAGGTCCCGCAGGTGCGGACTCACAGGTGCGACCAATGGATTGCAGGTGCGACTCCAGGAGATTTAATGAGATTCCGCACCTGCGATGCCTTTTCCGCAGGTACGGTGAAAGGGACCGCAGGTACGAAAATCCCTGTTCATATTCCAAAAATCTGAGGGAGTAGTGGGAGCTCGGGAGAGGCGATTTTTGAGGGACTTGTCACCTGGGTGTTCAAGGTAAGTGACTTATAAACACCATAGGTTAATTTTTATGTTCCTAATCGTAAATTCCACCCTTAAATTCGAGATTTTGAGTTGAAATTGGAGAAAATTGGAAGAAACTTCCTAGACCGATTTTTGGGGTTTTTATTGAGTATTTGACCTCTGATTTGAGAGATTTTTATATGGTTAGACTCGTGAGTGAATAAGGGTTCAGAAAATATAAATTTTACCCGATTCCGAGACGTGGGCCCGAGGGGCGTTTTGGTCAATTTTCTAAACTTGCGCATTAGCTTCGAATTTATTAGTTACTTTGATTTCTTGAATTTATATTTACATTATACCATCAAATTGAATATATTTGGGCCACCCGGAGTTGGATACTCGTGGCAAAAGAGTGATTAGCGGTTGATTTGCACAGTTGATGTAACGACCCAGCCGGTCGTTTTGTGTGTTGGTACTCCGTTCCCGTGAATGTCTCTTTCCATAGCGGATACTCGTGCCTTATGATTTGTGTGGGCAGGTAGTTCGAGATTCAGAAGTGATTTGGCCAGTTTAGGAACACTTGGTTCCTGAAGGCTAGCTATTTGGCTAATTTTGGTTCCGAGCAGCATTTTGAGAAAACGACCTCGGAATCGAGTTCTGACAGCTCCAGCAGCTCCGAATGATGATTCCGGATTTAGGAGTGTGTTCGTCTCGGGTTTCTGATGACCCGGGAGTATTTCGGCAGCTGAATTGGAATTCAGGATTTCATAAGATTTAGAATTCAGCCTGGAATTGGACCTCATGATATCATGGTCCGAATGGAATTCCAGAACTGGCAATAGTTCTGTACAGTCATTTATGACTTGTCCGCAAAATTTGGGGTCATTCCGAGCAGTATAGACCCGTTCGGCGTATTGGTGAGCCATTGAAATTTTCTTGAAATCTTAAGTTTGGAACTAAGGGGTTTTGGAGAGTGATTTATAGTTTGGATGATGTTTTTAGTGTTCTGGGAGCTCGAGCAAGTCTGTCATATGATTTGGGATTGGTTGGTGTAATTTGTCGAGGGCTCGAGTGGGCCCAGGGGTCTCCCGGACCCCAAGCGGGGTCAAAAACCAGCAACTTCATAGCTGATGGGAATTTTCTGGTGTGACCGCACCTGCGGTCCATGAGCCGCAGGCGTGAGTCTCGCACCAGCGGAAAATCAATCGCAGGTGCGGCTCATTCAGCATGAGCGACCTTTCTTCCGCAGGAGCGGACCAGGCTCCGAAGGTGCGACATTCCCTAGGGCCCAGGCCATCGCAGGCGCGACCACTTTTACGCAGGTGCGAGTCTGTACCTGCGATCCAAAATACGCAGGCGCGACCTCCCCAGGGCCCAGGCCTTTTCGCAGGTGCGACCCTTTTTCCGTAGGTGCGAGTCCGCACTTGTGATCCAAAGGTCGCAGGGGCGGAAACTGCTGACCAGTCCTATAAAAAGCCCATTTCGTTAATTTCTTCCCAAAACACAATTTTTCCTCCATTGTTGCACACCCCAAGAGGTCCAGAGCAGTGATTTCGGCCTAATTACTCAAGTAAGTAATTATTTGGCCTCCGCATGTTAAATCCTTCAATTCTTTGGGAATTTCCACCTAGAAATTCATAAGAAATTGTTGGGGAGAATAGAGGGTTTTGAGGAAAATGGGAATTATGATTTTAGGGCCATTTTAGGATGCTTAATTGAGTTAATCTTGATCCTTAGGAGACGTATAGCGCATTTCTTCAAGAATTATAATTTTCCGGACGCCGAGGCTCGGAGTTGAATTTGCCAAGTATGTCAAGAATGTGTTTTTAGGGAAAATCCTTAATAAATCCTCCTCGATTCTTCCTAAATTGATATAATTATGTGTTTTTGGCTAGTTGCGAGCCATCGAAGGTAATTCGGAGGATTCGTGCGTCTTGTTGATTGGTCCGTTGACCGGAGGAGTACTTGTCCAGGTGAGTCTCCTTTCCAAACTTTGTAAGGGGGAAATGTCCCCTAGGCTCTTTGTTGCTAATTGTGCTTGTTGAGGGGGCTACGTACGCACCACGTGACGAGAGTCCGTACGTGGCATCTATATTGTATGTTGGGTAGCCGTAGGACCCACGAGCATTTTCTAACTGTTTGTTTAATATTATCTGATGTTTTGTACGAGTTACTACTGATATATGATGAAATTGAGCTATGATAACTGCGAATTAAATGTACATGATATTCAGATAAGAATTTTGAACTTCATCAATTGAGTAATTGTGTTACTCCTGATATAATTGATAAAGAGCAAGGAGTAAATGAGATAAGTCTTAATAATGAGCTGTTGAGATAAATGAAGGTGGTTAAAATTCCTTCTTGTACTTGAATTGTTCCATCATGGTAATATTATGAGCAAAGAGGATAATATGATAAAAATCCTAACTTTGGCTATCAAGTGAGATGTGAGTATCCGATCCCGTTGAGTGTGGGCGAGTCGGTACCACAATGTCTGAATATACACATATATATATATATATATGCATTCATGAAGTCATATATACGCATTCATGCATTCATGGCCCCCGAGTCACATGTATGATTCGTGATCGGGGAGAACTTATATTTTCATTGCCCCTGAGTCACAGGTTTGATTCGTGATCAGGAAGAAATTACACTCATATTTTTACCTGCCCTTGAGTCACATNTGGCCCCTGAGTCGCATGAATGATTCGCGAGCAGGGAGAGATATTTTCCCACGAGTCGCATGGATGATTCGCGATCGTGGAGATTTTATCGAGTCAGCGCACGAGTCGCAGGTATGATTCGCGAGCGTGTGGAGCTTTATGACCGAGTCAGTTCTTATGACCCACCCTTATGACTTCGGCCGATAGTTTTGTCCGTGTCGGTTATACCTATATACATATATGCATTCATTAGCATCTGCATTGAGTTGGGATCGTACGATTGTGAGTTAAGGAACGATACTGAGAACTGAAAAGTGAATAACTGTGATAACAAGCTAAGATAATCACAGATAATGAGAAGGAAAAGCAAGTGATACATATGATCAGTTTACAAAGAAAGGTTATGTTTAAGATCAGTTACATGTTTGTTGATTACATGTCCTTACTTGATGTATTTTTCTCACATGATTTATTGCTCAGCATGTACCTTATTTATTTATTTATGTACTGGACCTTAGTGAGTATGTATTCTACCTCTCGTCACTACTCTTTACGAGTTTAGACGGGATACTCACTGGGTACATATTTGATTATATGTACTCATGCTGCACTTTCTTTCTTTTTCTGCACTTGATTGTGCAGGTGTTGAAGTCCGTCCGTCTGCTGATAGATATTGATCGCGGTGTCACTCCCTACGGTGAGCTGTCTTCTTGGCGTTATCCTGACAGCACCTCTGAAGCCTTTTAGTTTCATTTTGCTCAGTCTTTTGTTTCAGACTATGGCTTGTATTTTTTGTATATATATTTCAGTTGTTGTATCTATGTAGCCGCCCGTTGACACTGTGACACTAGTCCTGGCACACACTTGTTGTAGTTATGTTGGTAATTTGGGGTTGTATATATTGGGCCTAGCTGTGGCTCAGCTTGTTTCTACGGCCTTACCCCATACCGTTGATTATATTCCACTTTTATTGTTATAGTTGTACGTTGGCTTGCCTAACCTCGCGGTTAGGTGCCATCACGACCTAAACCGGTTTTGGTTCATGTCAGATTGGTATCAGAGCGCTTAGGTTCACATAGTCTCACAAGTCACGGGCAAACTCAGTAGAGTCCTGCGGATCGGTACGGAGACGTCTGTACTTATCTTCGGGAGGCTATAGAGTGTTAGGAAACTCCTTTTGTTCAGAATCTATCTTGCAGTTGGCCTTATACTCAATTTGTCCTTCTATTCTCTCACAGATGGTGAGGAAGCGTACTTTTCATGATCCCGATTCGGGGGAGGCTGCTACCCCTGCCGCTCGAGGACGAGGTCGAGGCACCCAGGGTAGGGCTTCTGCTGGTAGGAGGGGGCGAGGGCATCCCAGAGCTACACCAGCTGCACCAGTGGATGATCAGTACATTGATGATCAGGAGGAGCTGCCTCCGGTAGCACCACCTCCAGTGGACTTTATGACGGCACCAGGCTTCCAGGAGTCATGGGCCGCATGTTGAGATTCATCGACACGATGTCGCAGGCAGGCATCCTTCCATCTTATCCTGCCACCTCTCAGGCAGGAGGGGGAGTTCATACCCCTACAGATCAGACTACAGGACCACATCATACTCCAGATATTTCGCCGGTAGTAAGGGCTCAGCCTGGGGTAGAGGCATCAGGATCCAGGCCAGTTCCGAGAGGGGATCAGCATAAGTTATTGGGTAGAT
>ML253854.1:0-42563 GCA_005239495.1 Nicotiana undulata | reverse complement strand
CCCCCAAACAACCCCTACCCCCAGCACACCCTGAGCCCCACCCACCCAAGCCTCGCCCATCACCCCTATTAAGAGTACATTCTTTTCATGTTGTAGATAGAGTACTTTTTTTAATAAAAAAATAAGTATATCTTTTTCATGATGTAGTCAAAGTATTTTCTTTCATTTCAACAAAATAGGTACCTCTTTTTGTGATGCATAAAAAGTATTTTCATTCATTTCAACAAAATGAGTACTTTCTTTTAGGATTTAGAAAAAGTATTTTCTTTCAGGATTTAGAAAAAGTATTTTCTTTCATTTTAACAAACTAAGCATTTTCTTTTCCTGAAATAGAAAAAAGTATTTTTTCAACAAATGAGTACTTTCTTTTCATGATGTATAAAAAGTATTTTCTTTCATTTCAACATACTTATTTCATGATATAGAAAGCATTTTCTTTCATTTCAACAAACTAAGAGCTCGTTTGGCCATGAAATTACTTTCACTTTTTTCGAAAAAAAAAATTAATTTTTTCTGAAATCAGTTTGGCTATACAATTTTCAATTTTCATTTGAAGATGAATTTTATAATTTTTCGAAAATTTGAAAAACTCAAAAAAATTATTTTTAAAAACTTCACTTAGATCACTCACGAAAATTAAAAAACAACCCAAAATTATATTCATGTCAAAATACAACTTTTTTCAAATACCATTTTCACTTGAAATCGTTTTTCACATTTTTCCGGAATTTAACAATTCTTATGTCCAAACACCCACCAAGTATTTTCTTTTCCTGAAATAGAAAATGTATTTTTTTTCCCCAACAAAACGAGTACTTTCTTTTCATGATGTAAAAAAAGTGTTTTCTTCATTTTAACAAAACATGTACTTTATTTTTATGATGTAGAAAAAGTAATTTCTTTTATTTTAACAAACTGTGTATTTTCTTTTCATAATGTAGAAAAAGTATGTTCTTTCATTCAACAAATGAGTAATTTCTTTTCACGTTATAGAAAGAATACTTTCTTTTTCAACAAAATAAAATATTTTCGTTTTAGTTATCGAGTTCAAATTTCAGCATTGTTATTGTGTGAAAAAGGTAAGGTAGCACATTAGTTCCTTTTGGTTTGTGTGAATTTTGAAAAGAATAATTAGATTCTTGAAGAAAATGGAGCCGGATGGGGGGGGGGGGGGGGGGGGGGGGGGGGGGGGGGGGGAGAGTTACAAGAAACATGAGGATTTGGGGGAATGTGGGTTGGGAGAGTAGTATAAAATTTAGTTTCCTAAAAGTATTCTATACTCTCTGACCAAATACTAAAAATAATTTTTGTAAAATATTTTTCACTCACCAACCAAACAAGAAAAAATAAGGGATAGAACCACTCATTTTCCAAGAAATTTTTTTCATGGAAAACTGTCACGACCCAATTTTTCCTCTAGTGGGTATTGTGATTGCACCTAGTCTTAGGGACTAGATAAGCCTAACATTTACTGAATAACACTAATAAATAACTTCTTACCACCTTAGAAATGGAATTCTCTATAAAATTTACAGTTCCCAAAACTGTTAGTAGAAGTCATAAGCCTTTTTAGGAAGAATTTTTTACATAATGAATACATCACAGTTCCAGAATAGAATAAACAATGGTAATAAATACATTAGAGGGTGTCTTCGGAGCCTGCGAATGCACGACGGGTATACCTTGAAGTCTCCAGCCACACCAAGCATGAGTCTCAAAACCTACTCGATTTTGAGTACCTGACTTTGCACAAAAATATGCAGAAGCGTAGAATGAGTACACCACGATGGTACCCAGTAAGTATCAAGCCTAACCTCGGTAGGTTAGCGACGAAGACAATCAAAGCACTCACTGAACATCTAAACCTGTGCAGGATATGACATAAAGCTAACAAGAAAGAAATATTCAATAAATGTCAATAAAAATAGATGTCAGATTACAAAGAGTAATAACGACAAGGGAAACACGACTGGCAATGAGAAATACCAAGTTGATAAACAACAACATAGTTGGTGTACAGACAAGGGTAAATGTGCTCAAGTAGGGAAAATGATGTCAACTCAACCAATCAAATTGTTTCTAACACACGACCCCAATAATTTCAATTCTCGTAATTTCATACCACAAATCTTATCTTTCAAACCTTTAACCCACACGGCACCTTGTGCCCACATCTTTCCATCTCACCTTTGTCACGACCCAAAATCCGCTAGTCGTGATGGCACCTAACCCAACCATCAAGGTAATCCAACTAATGGCTATCAAATTCTAATTACGTTAACAAGACATTTAAACAGAATAAATTATCTAGATCTATTACATTTCCCAAGGATTGGTAGTACAAATCATGAGCTTCTAAGAATAGATTTTACAAAGAGGAAATGAAATAAATACATAGTCTGTTTGAAAAGTACATAAACAACACAATTTAATCTAAGGCTACCCCGAACAACAGAGGCATCTACAACATGGATGCGGGTACATATTCAAATCAAGCAACCCTCAAACACAACAACAACTGCAACCAACATCTGCACGCAATGTGCAGAAGTGTAGTATCAGTACAACCAACCATATCTACTGAGTAAGTAACAAGCCTAACCTTAGGTTGAAAGCAATGACGAGCTAACACCGGGTCAGGTCCAACACCAACATTTTCACAAGAGTTCATAACAGCACAAATGCAAGTATAAAGGATTATCTCAGTAGTAAAAATACTCAACCCGTTCACAGTTTCAGAAAATAGGTATGCTTTTCAAGTATCTTAGTAAAATTCAATTCTTTAGCCAAAAATGCCAAAAATACAGGTAAGTTTGAAAACTGTGATTTTTCTAAAAATCATTTCGCCGACAAGTGAGAAGTTTCATTTTTTTTCTTTCCAAATAACGAGTATAAAATCCCTCTCTATACCCATATATAAATATGTGTGAAAATCATGAAGGACGTGATATCAGACAACATGAGGAAAATACATCTTTATGCATGTAAGTCATGTATGCCTGCCAATGCCATGTATCCCAAAGATGAATCATGTACTCACACTCTTAGAGTACTAAATATCACCATCTCACTCCTTCCACTCATCAATGCGCGACCACTCGGTACTGTATATGGCCCATACGGCCCAGGGAAGATCCATCCCGGATTATATACATCACTAATCATCAACCGCGCCCACTGGGGGTGTGTACAAACTTTGGAGGGGATCCTACAACCCAAGCGCTATCATAAGCTAGATCCAGGAATAAATCAATATAACATGTTGCGGCGTGCAGCCTGATCCCATAACTGTCACTCACAATCAGGCTCTCAGTCTCACTCAGCCATCAATCTCTCCAGTCTCACTCCCGGGCTCACAATGTCATGAAACTAGCCCGACAACAATGATATGATGTATCAATAAACAACACTGAGACTGGGATATGATATGAATGCATGAATATGACTGAGTACAAAATATCAATGAAATCAGTGACATGACAGTAAGAAACGACCACTATGAGTCCTAACAATATCAGCATAAAAGACTAAACAAGATATTTAACATGATTGACAGCTCAAATACTTTATCTCACGGTGGAAACACAAATATCAACAAATAGGGCCACTATACAGTACCATGGGAACCTCAGAGTCCCAATACACAGGGTGCACTCCCACACGCCCGTCACCTAGCATGTGATTCATCTCAATACCAATCACGTAACACGTATTGCGGGGTTTCATACCCTCGACACTAAGTTTAGAAGAGTTACTTACCTCGAACGAGCAAATACCAATGCCGAGCCGGCCAAGCGATGCTCCAAAGATGCCATCACGCGCATTCCGACCTCCAAACAGCTCGAAACTGACCAACAATAATTAAAATAGATCAAACAATGCTAAAGGAACCAATCCTGATCATAAAAGATCAACTCTTGAATCAAAATCCGAAATCAGCCCAAAAGTGCAGCCTGGGCCCGCACCTCGGAACCCAACAAAATTCATAAAATCCAACAACTCATTCAATTACGAGTCCACCCATACTAGTTTCACTCAAATCCGACCCCAATTCGATGTTCAAAACTCAAAAATTCGTATTATGAAACCTTAGGCTAAACCCCCCAATTTCCTCCTTAGAAACTATCAATCAAAAGCTAAAATCGAAGATAGATTCATGGAATATAATCAAAACCAAGTAAAGAACACTTACCTCAATCCTTGTGACGAAAATTACTCCGAAAATCGCCTTAATTCGAGTCCAAAATGTTGAAATATGAAGAAATAACCAAACCCTCGATTTATATAACTTCTGCCCAGCAATTCCGCATTTGCGGTCAAATTGTCGCACCTATGACCACCGCTTCTGCAGAAATTCCTCGCTTCTGTGAAGCAGCCTCACTCAGCAAAACCTCGCACCTACGGTCCTTGAGCCGCTTCTGCTATTGAGCTTCTGCGCACCTGAACCGCATCTGTGATTGCGCAGGTGCGTCCAAGCACCCGCACCTGCGATCCTATTGCCCAGCTCCCTTTCTCGCTTCTGCGATAGCAGTGCCTCTTTTGCGGCTCAGCACCTGCGCTCAACACTCCGCAAGTGCGGTTATATCAGAACCAGAAAAATTCTCAGCAATGCAACATTGAATGAAAAATGATCCAAAATCAATCCGAAACACACCCGAGCCCCTCGGAACCTCGTCCAAACATACCAACAAGTCTAATAACATCACATGGTCCTACTCGAGGCCTCAAAACACACATAACAACATCGATATGAAAAATCACACCTCAATTCGAAATATTGAACTTTGGACCTTCAACTTCCACAACCGATGCCGAAACCTATCGAATCACGTGTGATTGACCTCAAACTTTGCACATAAGTCACATTTGACATTAGGAACCTGCTCCAACTTTTGGAATCGGAATCCGACCCCGATTTCAAAAAGTCCACTACCGACCAAAATTTCAAATTTCCAACTTTCACCAATTCAAGCCTTATTTTACCACGGACCTTCGAATTACCTTCCGGACGTGTTCCCAAGTCAAAAATAGCCTAAAGGAGCTAACGAGACCATCAAAATTCACATCCGGGTTCAAATTCTCGAAAAGTCAAACTTGGTCAACTCTTTCAACTTAAAGCTATTCTTCCAAACCGATCCAGAATAACCTGAAACCCAAAACCGATGATTCGCATAAGTCATAATACATCAAATCGTCGTGTAACCTCATTATGAACATACCCAAGGGTGATCCCACGTCACCCTATCCCATATAGGTCTGATAACACAACATGATTGATATTTCTTAACCCAACCTAGCCCATAGGCCTTAGAATCAAATTCCCACATCCGAAATTTTCTATAAGATCAGAATCTCGCATCTACACACTGTATAAGTCTGAACAAGCTGTATCCAACCATAGCCATAACTCAAAATGAAATCACATGATATCCCACATAACTCAAACACTCGTAGCGATGATTAAGAATCACAGTAGCTGCTCAGAACAATCCAATTCCGGTAATAAACCAATTATCAAACAGAGACCCGTTCTAACACCTTCATATACTGCCAATGATGAAATAAACACGCAGAAACCCATAACCATTCGTTGGATCAACAAGTTGTGGAACTCACACACCTTCGATAGGAACTATAGAAAATCTATAAGCCAATCAATATCACATCCTTCCAAATATAATGCAACCAGATCCGACAACACACATTCTAGACACAATGACCTCCTCCCACCTAACAAAATTCACTCTGGTGACATGACACATCGGTACAACATAATGCCACAACCCGTGCAACTCGTGCACCATATAGCAACACTCCAAATGTGACATGACACATCGGTACAACATAACCTTGAAAATGCTTCAAACGAGAGGACAGTTCTGCCAGCTTAACAAATACCTTCACAACACCATGTTAAAATCCTAGCACACACTATAGAACCAGAACACACGAAACCAACCCAAAGGATCATCTCCCAACCTAACTTCGCTGCAATGTGTGACCCCTATCCAAACATCGGTCTATAATATATACCTCGCTCCGCCTTGGTAAAAAATCAATAACCACACAAAATTCGACACCCAGTACTCAAAGTGCATTACCATAACCACAGAGAATCAGATGATACAATGCCACACGAAACCGAAACAACATAACCAGTACACCCTCTATCATGCAATTCCCAATTACTCATCTCGCTCAAATTATGCTATAAGATCACAATAGAACCGCACCATGTGTGCCCAAAATATAATGAATCACACCTCCTCGCAGCATAGAAGGGTAAATCATGAATTATTTCAGAACACGGATAAGCTTAGCCACAACCGAATAACACGTCCCTCAATAATAGATTTATGGAGTCCATCAATCCAACTTGGTGTAGAATATACATCATAATCGGGCCTACCCATGGACCCCCAAATCGACTCTGGTCCCCCACCATTATATGATTAACCCTTCGAAAGTCAACAATAGTTGAATCACAACACACACTATTACTTAGCTAGCTTCGGCCACTACCTCACATTCCAAAACTATGAAATAATCTGCTCTTGATAACTCACAGTCTCCAAAGACGTAGTACACACATACCACCATATCTGATCCCAACTCCACTACAAAAATGTCTAACAACTCTCTAATAGACGTTATACCGCGAGAAATAACTCTATAATCCTTCTGTGCCACAAGCAAAATTTGAACATCCGTAGTTGATCAACCAGGAGAGTGTCGCAGAACGAATGAAGTATTCATAAATCAAAACACATTGCCCCTTCTGAAATGTATACTCTCATCAAGCCATACCAGATGGTAACATCATTACCTAGTCATCTGAAACCGCTCATGCTGCCTACGAATTTCATGCCTTTTACTTCAAAGACGAATTGTGACCTTGCACCTGTAATTCTCAATACTACACAACACAACGCACCCATTATGCCATCATATGAAAGATATGAAAACCTCAAAACAAACTCCGAGTCGCAAGCAACTACATACTCAATTATCCAAGAACTTTCCATTTGGTTCCATCCTGGGAAATTCACAACACGCAACATACCCCATACTCTAGTAAGAATTATACATATCAAATCATGGTAGAAACCATCAAGAACTCTCCAAAATCCATTTGTACTTAACCAAACCGGCAGGACTGAACCCCTCTAACTCAACAAAGTTACGACGGTCGCCAAAACCCAAGAGCATTGCCACGAATCACATGTAGAAGCTCACCACATCATAAGCACCCAAAGAACCGATCTTACCCCTTACCATGCTGATCCAACCTACTACCAAGCTGTCTTATTTCTCCGAGTTCCTTCTGAATTGCCTTCAAATTGATTCTTCTCCTTGCCAATACCAAAATCCGCAATAAAAACTCACCACGCGAGATCCTAGCATAAAACCACACTGCCCTAAGACTGATAAGCCGCTGAATGTTCTCTTAAGCACCCCAAAAGTACCACAACTCAAATACTCATTCTGAGAATTTCCTGCGAATCTAAGGCCATTACCTTCACCTTCCTGATACTGATATGAAGAATCCATAATGATATAGAAATGACACAAGTCTTGTCACCATCCAATGTAAAATCTCAGTTTCTAGTTAAATACACATCCTGAAGATTCCCAATTATCACACATAAATCTTGCATCCATTAGACCCATTCTCTAGAGTCATTTGCTCTGCTCAACCTCAATTAGACCAGCCAAATGGACCGAATGACCTGTGCTCTACTAGCACACCAACACCCAAGGGAGTAACCCCCACTCCTAAGTAACCGAGCAATCTCCTACTCCACACACGCTACTTTCTACACATCTAACCACTCAATTATTCCACGATTCCCATATACACATAGAGTGAAATATAGCCTGTATTCAAACATTCCCTTACTCAAGTCATCCTCACTCTTAACACCTGCAGTTATAACTGATTCACAGTTATACCTCAAACCGAAACCACTACAACACCTAATCGTGCAATCAACTCGTCGACGGCAGACTCTCCCACTTAGCTCAGAGCCACGGATCAAAATACACAATAACTAGAAATGCCCATACTCTATTACTGCCATAATACCGCAGTGAGATTCAACTAAGCCTTTCCTGAGCTCCTATAACGCAAGCCATCTAGTACCTCAAATTATCTGCAAATCTTGCATTCACCATTATAATAGTCAGGCCAACTTCCACAAGCGATCTATACTCAAATTGCAACATATATCATTCACTGGTAAAAGAGAACTCGCCACAAAACAAAATAAGGATCACGCAACCTCAAGACACCCCGCAGGAGATAACCCTACCTGCTTGGCCTCAAACTGATATCTCTTTGAGTGTGAACTCATAACGCAACATGGAGATCTACTTCACTCCACAAATAAACTACATAAAAGGTCCTTCAACACACCTATAACTCGAGGACATACGCCAAATCCATACATAAATCAAACACCCAATAGTCGTTGCTACATCTCAAGTATACTCTTCTTGTCACATTTGAACAATCTGAACACATCTTGCAATCAAATCATACTCTCCATATAGTCATCCAGTCACAAATCCCACCAATAAGGATACCTACAGACATATAAGTCCCCAAAAGCATGTGCTCACACAATAAAAATCTTAGTACTCAAGCCACATACAAAACTCGGCCTCAAGTTCTCCAGACTGGGCCATCATCAACATGCAAAAATCACATCTCGCACCTCAACCATGGAAATCGCTAGTCGTTGATGCACAGCTGATACCGAGAGCTCATGTGCGCACTCAAATGCATGGAAGGAATTCAAGGAGTTACGCTTCAAGCTGAATCAATGTTGCACGATAAGGAAAGAAAGATGGAAAATAGTTCCTAAATGTCCTGTAGCCTCTCGAAGATAGGTATGGACGTTATCATACCAATCCACAAGATTCTACCCGACACTTGCTCATGAATTGTAGAACCTATGAACCTAGAGTTATGATACCAATCTGTCACGACCCAGAATCCGCTAGTCGTGATGGCACCTAACCCAACCCTATAGGTAAGCCAACTAATGGATATCAAATTCCAATTACGTCAGCAAGAAATTTAAACAGAATAAATTATCTGGATCTATTACATTTCTCAAGGACTGGTAGTACAAATCATGAGCTTCTAAGAATAGATTTTATAAAGTAGAAATGAAATAAATACATAGTCTGTTTGAAAAGTACATAAACAACACAATTTAATCTAAAGCAACCCCAAACAACAGAGGCATCTCCAATATGGACATGGGTACATCTTCAAATCTAGCAACCCTCGAACACAACAACAACTGCAGCCAACATCTACACGCAATGTGCAGAGTGTAGTATCAGTACAATCGACCCCATGTACTGAGTAAGTAACAAACTAACCTTAGGTTGAAAGTGTCACGACCCAAAATCCATAAGGTCGTGATGGCACCGGACACCACTGTCGAGCAAGCCAATCATTAAAGGGTTAAGTTAAATTCTTGTTTTAGTATTTGGAAATCGTTACTTTTCATTTTGTTACATAATTATAATCGATAAAAATATGTTGAGTAAATATGTTAGTTTAACAATCCATTGTTAATAAAATATATCCCAAACACATCTCAGAACCCGGTGTCACAAGTGCATGAGCAAATTTCTAAGAATTGTACATATACTACAATACTTGTCCGGGGTACACACTGGACAAGAAATTTAAAATAAATTACAATACATATGAGGAAGACTTTGTCAGCTGCGGGTCGTCTCCGGATGGTGCAGCTCGTCCGAGTCTCCGAGTCAGCCACATCACTGCGTCGAGCAGGGCCACTATCTATGAATGTACCTGTGCAATAATAATGCACAACAAATATAGCATGAGTACGAAAACAACATGTACTCAGTAAGTATCCCGCCTAACCTCGGAGAGGTAGTGACGAGAGGTCGACTATGACACTTGCTAGAGGTCAATACAATATAATCAATGTATGATATCAAATATGGGTATTAACATCAAATAACCAATGATGACAGGAAAGAACAATTATTTCCATAAATTTATAAATTCTCTGTTTTCCGTCATTTCATTTAGCAGTTTACATTTTTATAGCAATTTACCTGCCCAAGTCACAAATGGTATATAGCACATATCATGTGCATGAAATGCCGAGGATGGAACGACGCGGACCAACAATAATAAAATGTGCACTGCCGAAGGGTCGAACGGCTCGAACCATAAATGCATCTATTAACCGCCGTGGCTTATGGACCGCTCCCATGAGAGTAGTAGAAAAAATCACTCCGCTCCGGAATATATATTGCGAAGCGGTCACACATAAGCATACACATTCAAACATTCTACCCCGACTATGTCGGGAAAGTAGTTACTTAAGAAACGACGAAGTTCTCTTTTAATAGTTACAAAAATACCATTTAAGTCTTTTCCAGAAATTCATTTATCAAATTCGATAAGATTTAATTCATTTTCAATTTCATCAATAAGGTTACAAATACGACAAATAGAACATGCTTTTGGGTCCTAGACTACCCGGACAAGCATAGTAGTAGCTACGCACGGACTCCCGTCACTTCGTGCGTACGTAGCCCCCACACATAGTAGCACACATTCAATTAATCTACCTATGGGGAAAATTCTCCCTCCCAAGGTTAGAAAGGAGACTTACCTCGCTCCGAAGTTTCATAACCGACTTCCAAGCCCTTCCGACGACTCGAATTGATGCACAATGCCCCAAAACTATCCAAATAACGGAAAAACCAATGAAAATATATTCTAATACTTGTACCAAGTCAAATTGCTAGCAGACAGGGAATAGATATAAGCACCAAAAGGCTATTAGACTTTACAGTCTCACGGGACGGTCCAAGTCACAGTCCCTCACAATGTACACTCACACGCATATCACCTAGCATGTGCGTCATCTCCAAATAGTAACATCATACAAAACTACGGGTTTCATACCCTCAAGACCAGATTTAAAACTGTTAATTACCTCAAGAGCGTAGAAATCCTAATCCGGAATGCTATTTCCTCTCGAATCGTCCTCCAAATGTCCTGAATCTAGTCACAAATAGAAAGAGATAATCAATATTGGCCAAAAGGATCGATTCCATCAGAAACTACTGAAATCTAGCCCAAAATCCGAAATCAGCTCCAACCCGACCCCTGGGCCCACATCTCAAAATCTGACAAAAAATCATAAAACCTGAATGCCCATTAACTCATGAGTCTAGCCATACAAAATTTACCAAAATCTGACGTCAATTGCTCCTCCAGAACACCAAAGTTCACTCTCCCAATCCCCAAGCCCTAAACCCCCTAATTTTCACTTCAAAACCACACTAATTAAGTGTAAAATAAATGGGAAAAAAACATTACTAAGGATAATTAGGCTCAAGGAACTTACCTCAATGATAAACCTCGAATTCCCTTCAAATATCTCCTCAAAATCCCCAAAGTCCGTTTTCCAAAATGTGAAAATGGGGAAAATTCCCGAAGTCCTCTATTTATACTTTCTGCCCCAGCAAAACCGCACACGCAGTACTATTTCTGCATTTGCGGTCAAAACTCTACTCCTGCGGAAAGTCACTTAAACCACTGCCTCTGATTCTGCGACCAAAGACCGCATCTGTGAATACTGCGGGTGCAGAAATAACATCGCACCTGCGCCCAACTGCCCGCATCTGCGACTCTCGTAGGTGCGAGATTATCTTCACACCTGCGGTTCCTTCCTGTCTCCTTCTTGGCCGCATCTGCGGCTCCTCCTTCTATTCTGCGGGCTCTCACCTGCGGTTCCCACTCCGCATCTGCGGTCGTTTTGAGCATTTGTGTTTTGCTCGGTAGTTTAGGGGAACGAATAACTCTGTATGAGATATCATGACTTATGTAAATTGTCAGTCTTGGCTTTCAGGTTATTCGGGATAGATTTAGAAGAATGATTCTCAGCTAGAAGCTTCCAATTGGAAAGGTTTGACCAAGTTTGACTTTTGACAAATTGACTCCGAAAAAAAGTTTTGATGGTTCTGTTAGGTCGAGATAGTGATTTTGGACTCATCAGTATGTCCTTATTTTCATTTGGATGTTCCTAGAAGGTTTCAACACTTATTGGCAAAATTTTGGAGATTTGAAGGCGTGGGAGTTCATAAGTTTGACCGGAAGTTGACTTTGAAGATATCAGATTCGGATTTTGGTTCAGAGAGTTGGAATGGCTTCGTCATGTCATTTTGGACTTGTGCGCAAATTTTGGGTTTATTCCGGGATGATAAGATATGTTTTGGCACGTGTTTTTAAATAGGAAAGTTCGAAGTTCAATGATTTCGAGTTGAGGTGTGATTCATCATTTCGATGTTGTTATATGTGTTTTGAGGCCTCGAGTAGGTTCGTGTGATGTTATGTGACTTTGGGTGTAATTGTACGGGGTCCCGAGAGGCTCGGGTGTGTTTCGGGTTGATTTCGGGTTGTTTTACCTTCATTTTTTCATTGATGTGTTGCTGGTTTTCTGGTGTTTCAGATGTGCTTCGCGTTCATGGATGGAGCATCATATTCATCAAGGGTAATTTGGCCAGTGCAGAGGTTGTTCTTCGCGTTTGCGCTTTCTTGGTCATCTTTGCGCTGGGTTGATGATGTCTTCTTCGCGTTTGCGTATGAGGGATCGCGTTCGCATAGAGTTGAGCGGGGAGCGGGAACTAGAGGATCTTCTTCATCGCGTTCGCGAGACTTGTGCCACGAACGCGTAGAGCATTTTGGAAGCTGGTAACTTTTCTTCATCACGATCGCGATGGCTATCCCGCGTTCGCGATAGAGGAAGCCTAGGCAGCCTTATATAGAGCTCTATTTCGAGGATTTCGTCCATTTTTGCATTTTTGGAGCTATGGAGCTCGGATTGAGACGATTATTGGAGTAATTTTCGATGCAAGGATTGGGGTAAGTGTTCTCTACTCAATTTTGATTATATTTCATGAATCTATCTTCGATTTTGGGGCTTTTGGTTAGTGAATTGAAAGAGGAAATTAGGGGTTTTGGCCTAAAGTTTCATAATACGAAATTTTGAATTTTGAACATCAAATTGGTGTTAGATTTGAGTGAAACTAGTATGATTGGACTCATAGTTGAATGGGCTTTCAAAATTTGTGAATTTTGTCGGGTTTCGAGGTGCGGGCTTGGGTTGGGCTTCTGGGCCTATTTCGGGCTTTGATTCAAGATTTGATATTTTATGGTTGGGATTGGTTCCATTAGCCTTTTTTGATGTATTTGAGTTGTTTTGGTTAGTTTTTAGCCGTTTGGAGGTCGGAACTCACGTGATGGCATCTTTGGAGCATTTCTTGGCTTGCTCGGCATTTGTATTGTCTCGTTCGAGGTAAGTAACTCTTCTAAGCTTAGTGTTGAGGGTATGAAACCCCGCATTATGCGTTATATGATTGGTATTAAGGTGACGCACATGCTAGGTCACGGGCGTGTGGGTGTGCACTCTATGAATTGGGACTCTCTCGTTCCCATGGCCCTGTTTAGTGGCCCTATTCAGTTGATAATTGTATATTCCCTATGTGATAAGTACTTGAGTTGTCAATTATTAAAAACATCATGTTTATGCTTTATGCTGATATTGTTAGAACCCAGAGTGGTCATTTCTTGCTGTAATCTCATTGATTTCATTGATATCCATACTCAGTCGCATTCATGAATTCATATAACATCTCAGTCTAAGTTGTTACTTATCGATACATTATATAATTATTCCGGGACAGTTTACATGACCTTGTGAGCCCGTGGGTAAGACTGGAGAGAGTGATGTCTGAGTGAGGCCGAGAGCCAGATTCTGAGTGACAATTATGGGATCGGGCTGCACGCCCCATCATGTGATGTTGATTCATTATTGATGGAGGTCGAGAGCCTGATTGATTTATGCCTGGATCTGGCTTATGACAAAACTTGGGTTGTAAGAGCCCCTCCGGAGTCTGTACACACTCCCAGTGAGCGCAGTTGATTATATTCAGGGATGGATCTTCCCTTTTATGGAGATTGATCTTTTCCATGAGGCTGGATTGGCCTGTTGATACGCTCAAATTACACCTTAAAATAGTGTAAGCGATCGATGTCAAATATAGTAACCCAACAAGGTTGGGGTCGAATCCCACAGAGAACAATATAGAGGAGATTAGGAATGCAAGAGAATTATCACTTATCGCGCAATGCCAAACAAATAGATTTTGGTTTTGAAAATGTTTATAATTAAATGCAAAAATATAAATTAACCTAGAAAGCAAGTAAAATGATCAATGGCAACAAGTATGAATGCATCGAGTATTACACTCAAGCAACGATTCAATGTATTTCACGATTTTACAAATATGAGCGAGTTTATGTTAATTAGCCACGGAAAATAATTCTTAATTAGATTTTCCCAAAGACTAACAAGACTTCCCATTTGAATTATTCTAACTCAATTAAGAGATTAAGCACTACCAGGTATGCTACAAGTAATTCAATCCTATCCCTAGGTAGAATCTATAAAATGAGGGTTAAAGCCTCAAGTTCTTGTTAATTAATCTTTCCCAACCCCAAATTATCTTTTTCAAAATTAATTCGGAGTTAATGGGCGAGTCCTAGGGTTAGCTAATCCCTTTGGAAACATTAAAGAACAAGAATAATTAAAGTAACAATAACTCAACTTCATAAAGACATAAAAATCATTCAATACATAAGCACAACAAGGTATTTAATCCACACTTTAAATATGACTATTTCCATAAACAAGATTTAAGTGTTGGAGACAAATAAACTTAAATATTCAATACAAATCAAGGAAATGAAGAAACAAACATAAATGGGTAAGAATTCCTTAACCACAAGGTTGAAATCTTCAAATCCCAAGTGTGTGCGCAAATCCTAGCTTCCACAAATGTTTTCTCTCTTCTTCATGACCAAAATATGTTCTAAGCTAAGCCAAAATATTAACCAAAGATGCAGAAAATATCTGCTAGGTCGAGTATATGTGACTTGGGAATGAGAAAATGTGATTTTACATTTCTGTCCAGTGTTGATGCCCGTTGGCCGCACCTGTGGAATAATCCTTGCATGTGAGGTTCCGCAGAAGCGGACTACACAACGCAGGTGCAGTTCTGGATGAATTGAGCAATTTCTGCAGGTGCGGACAAAACATCGCAACTGCGCTTCCGCAGGTGCGTGAAACACTTCGCAGTTGCGCCTTTTGTACTATTGAGCTATCTTCGCAAGTGAGTCCGCATGTGCGGAATCACTGATGATTTTTGTACATTTTTCACCAATTTGTGCTCAACGCCACTTCAATTCAACACCAATCACTTCGTGAAAGACCTCATGTTATCATTGAAGGATGCAAAATCACACGAAAAGAGGCTAAAACGAGTGGTAAAATCACCACTCATCAACACCCCCAACTTCAATCTTTTGCTTGTCCTCAAGCAAATCAAAACCAACAACTCAATGAGGTTCTACCATTTCAAGGACAAGTTGTATTGCTATCATTTACAAATCATATTTTCCAACTAAGCGTTATACTTATGGATTTGGTTGGTACTAATAATTAGGCTCAAGTATGTATCTTACCCGAATAACTCCCTCATTTTTAAAAACAACTTGAAGAAGTGCAAGGGAGTTTCAAAATAATCAAGCGACAAGATTAAGCCTCAAGAAGTGACTCAACCACACTAGTCCACTACAAATGCTCAACTCACTCATTTCCGAATATATCAATTTTACCAATCAATCCTAATTCATGTGCCCTCACAAGAACGAAAGTCCCAAAATCACCATATTTACCAGAACAACACACGGGACAAATTTACAAAGACACCAGCTCTCACAAAGAATTTCAAGTGTTACAACAAATCATGCCATAAGCTTTCCCTTATTTTAATTCATCACTTATTCAAGAATATTCGGTTGGAGATCCCATACGAACTTTTTAAGCTTGTAATGTAGGTTTAAGGAAGGGTAGGATAAACATTTGGGAAACAAGTGACTACACCCTCCTTGAACACTACTCACATTTTTCATTCTTGATGCACTTTGTTTCCTTTCAAATCACATAGCCTCATTTGCATCTAATTACCAACATATAACCACTTTAAATACCTCACTAAATCTCTTCAAGTCTCCCATATTTATATACATACATATATCTCTTTTTCTTTTCTTTTTCTTCTTTTTCTCTTTGTTTTTTTTATTTTACTTTTGGAGCTTGAATAACTTCAAGTGAATATTTTGAGGTATATATTCTACACTCAATGTACAACCTTACCAATTTTCACTTTGACACCAACCCCCAACTTAGGCTTTTGCCCTCATTCTCAATATTCAACGAGGGATTGGTTCAAAAGAGGGAATTATTTTGCAAAAGGGAAAGGTTTGTAATGAGGTGACCAAAGAAAAGGTTCAAGGCTCAAATGGAGTAACTAGTGATGATATCTATACAATGGTGGACCGAAAGGCTTAAAGGGGTTTTCAAGTAGCAAAGAATGCCTAAGGTCATTTCTCCAACCAAACATAATTATCATTAGCATTGAAAGACCAATCGGGCAAGTTCTAGATGATAGAAGTGAACACAAGATTTATTTATACAAACACTAACGCACATGTCACATGAATTAATCAAGACGAATCAATTTCACTTTTTAACAGGAGTTTAGAGCAACATTTCTCAACTAGTGGGCAACGAGTCACTAAAAGAGGCAAAATCTTATCACAAAAATTATCCTTCACAATGCAACTTACTTGTTTTAAGTCAAGACCAAAATTCGGAGGGGTATTCTTAATTCACCTTTCACATACAAGAGACTAATTTCTTTAGTACCAAATAATCCAAAAGTATCCTCCTAGAAAAACAAGACTAATTCTCTTAAGAAAGTTGTTACACCATCTATCATAGGGAAAAGTCACCCGGCTCACTAAAAAAATGCTCCTTGGGAAAGAACCGTAACATGAAGAAAACCCAAGGAATTAGCATTACGGAAATAAGAAAAAAAATATTAAAGAATAAAGCTACTAATAAAAGCTAAACAAAACTAAAATAGAGGCAACTACTAAAGAAAATAAATGATACAAGAAATATAAAAATACACTAACCACACCAAGCTTAGCAAAAACAAATGACATAATCCAAAATAAGCCCGACAAGGGCACATAGTATCAATATACAACCACGAAGCCCAGCAAGGGCACAAAGATGATATCATACAAAAAGTCATACATAAAGTTATAATAGATACAATGTGCAAAAGCCACCCCCAACTAAAAACAGTGTAGTGTCCTCACTACACAATATCAAAAATAAGAGCATAGTTTGAGGGTCCCCATGGGGTCTGTATCAGACTAGCAGACTGCAGGAGAACGGGCTGGTTAGTGCTGTTGGGAAGTCGTCTCATCGGCATCCTCTGCATCATCCTCATCCTCAGTCACGAACGAGTACTCCTCGGTGTCCTCATCATTTGCAACAAGTATCCGCCTGCTCGGCTGCCCCCATTTGAAGATCGCTTTTACCCCTCTCCACATTTTGTCCAGGAGTTTGCCTTTCTTTTTATTTTTCTCCTTTTTCCTTGGCAAATGACTCCTTAAGGTCACCATGTGCCTTCGCTAAGATGGTGTAGGCGGTGTCGAGCTGGGTAATAGATGCTGCCATCCTACCCTGGGTCTCAAAATAAGTCTGCATCTCAGCTCTGGAGTAATAATCAAGTGGAGGCTGGGAAGTGGAGGGTCTACTAGGAAGGTTGGACACTAGCTTCCGAATAGAAGCAAGCTGGGAGCTCATCTCCCCAAAGGGTCCCTCTGCTGAAGCAGTCTGTGAGGAGGATCCCGAAGTGGTGGTGGTTACCTTCCTCTTTTTGCCTTTTACTGCGCCACCCTCACCCTTTACTCTCAACGGGTGGAAGGGTTTGTCGGCGGGCAGCCAATGATTAGTAAGGCGCTCCTCGACCTCTGCCCGCCTACATAGCTCAATGATCAAGGATGGAAACATCAAACTTGCGCCACTGTCAAGCAAGTAGTGTTACAGCTCCCTCAGAATATAGTAGCCCACATTGACTAGGATGCCATCAAGAAGGAAAGCAATGATTAGGGCTCTGGTATATGGCACATCTGAGACGTTTCCACTGGGAGACACCCTGTTGTACAGGATATAGAGACAGATCTTGGTCTCGGCAGTGAAGTCGATTGACTTCAGGCCCTTCCTCCTGTTTGCCCACTTGAATCTGACGTTTTCAGGATACGGGTTGGACACAAGCCATGCTTCAATGTCACATTGGTTTTTCTCTTGGAGTGGCTCAATTGGATGGTTAGGGATTCCCAAGGCAACATTAATTTCTTCCACCCCGAACTTCACTACTTTTCCCCTAATAATGAGTTGGGGATCGGCAAAGTTCGAATGCTTAAGGTTCGCGTAGAACTCGCGAACCCACTCTTCATTAACTTTGCAAGGGGTTGGAATGAATCATGATCATCCCAAAGAATGTAGACGGGCATAGAAATTCGGGAGTGACTCATCTAATTTGTCCTCAGTAATCCCTTTTTCAAGCACCAATTTCTTGTTGATGAGGTTGTCATAATATCGGCGATGACAGTCAGCAAACATGAAACGAGTATTGTCATACTGTTCCTCAACATTCTCCTTAATTTCATGGTCGAGAGGGGAATTCACGTACATGTTCGGGTCCATTTTCAGCTTAAAATAACAATAAAAAAATCAAAATGAAGTTAGTCAAACAGTGGAATCTTGTTAAGCATATTAAAACACTGCAATTAGGCCAAAGAACCAAGTCGAACGGGCCCGGGATGGCCAATTTGCACACCTTCTGTTTTCAGAATTCCTGCCCAGTTTCCGCACCTGCGAAACTTCAGTCGCAGGTGCGGTTGCGCATCTGCAGAACAAGGGGGCGCACCTGTGGAGAAGTTCGCACCTGCGGCGCAGGGCTCGTAGGTGCGAAGCCGCACCTGCGGAAATGCTCTCGCACTTGCAGACTGTCTTCCCATGGTTCAACCGCCCAAAACCTTTTCACCAATTTTAAATGGGGCATTGGTTTTTGGCCACTAATCTGTACTCAAGACTTCCATATTAGTGCACCAACCTAGTACTAACTTCATTAACAATGATATTAAGGTACTTAGAGCTCAATTTTCATTTACACAATTTATCGAACACTTTAAGGGTATATAGAATTTACTCTCTCTTCACATGAATTGTGCTCTAAATATCTCCTCACAATTTGTTGCTTCACTGAAGCCAACACACATACACTACACTCAACCAAACGCTCACCCTAACTATATCCTAAATAAGAGGGGAAACAAACTAAAACAGTAAAAATAAAAATAAAATAGAAACACCTAAAGAAAAATAGAAAGGAAGAAGGGAGAGATGAGTTGAGAATACCTGGGTCTTTTGTGATCTTCAACTTGAGAGATGAGAGATGCGAGGACAAATTTTTGAGTTTTAGGGCTTAGACAAACTGACTTGGGGAGATAGAACTGGGATTTTAGTTGTGCGAGTTTCGCACCTGCGGAGCAATTACCGCACCTGCGGATGAGCACGTGCAAGACACACACTGCACCTGCGTGAAAAGCCGCACCTGCGCGTCATGTTCCACTGCTGCGAAGTCGCACCTGCCGCTGCTTTGACCACATGTGCGGAATCCCTGGGCTCAACAATCATTTTTTTGTTGATTTTTGCGATCGCATTTTTTTGCTCGCACATACAACTCTGTGATAGCATTTTGCACTGGCCTCATGGCAGAGTTGGTCAGTGTGTTGCCCAGCCTTTTCGTTGCTCCTTTTGCACTGTATTTGGCTACTCGGTCACCCCAACCTTCTTACATCACCTTCAAAAAAATCTTGAAACTTGGAATATTGGGTAGGAAAATTATAATAAGCTATTCTACAAAAGAAAATTTCAAAAGCGACCAAACATTTTGAAACACGATGGGTTGCCTCCCACCAAGCGCCGTATTTACCGTCGTGGCACGACACATATCACTTTACCATTTTTCTCGCCACTTGGATGATATGATTGGGCGCCTAGCTTGGAATCAAGCTTGTGACCACGGGCGGTGGGAGGTGGTAAGTAGATGACCGAGCCAAGCCCTAAATTCTTCATTTTGCACTTCTTGGCTCTTATGTGAGGGATGTCATTTTGCTTTCTTGCTTCCTCAAATTGTAATATGTACGGTATGAATTTTTTCTCCTCGCAATCCTTCATTGATCCGTGTAGTTCAACTTTCGTATCACCACACAATTCCAATGTTGAAAAATGCTTGGAATGTGCCTTCAAACCTCCAACTTGCAATTCTTCCCGGATTTTGACATCCTCCTTTTCCCCCGGAATAGAGTCAATTTCACCCAAATTTTCAATCACCCCGGTTGACTCTAATTACATATTTTTCTCGGCATCGCTAACACTCATGGAGTCGGTTGGCGGACGTTCAAGTCTTGATTCCTCAAAGTAAAGCTCGCTCTCGCCCTTAGAATTGGACTCTTCTTGGCTTCTATCCACACTTTCAACTTGAGAGGCGTGATGAGCCTCCATCAATGCTTGCATTTGATCCTCCAAAGTGCGGATGTGCTCATCATTTTGAGTCACTTCATGATTCAATTCCTAGAGTGCAAAGTTGTGCTTTTCCTCATTTTCAAGAATGGTCTCCAACATGAGCATCATCCTCTCACTTTGAGCATTTGAGAGCTCTTCTTTGTTTTGTTCAAGTGCCAAGGAAGAATTTTAATCTTCAACCTCCAAGGGGGGTTCTTAGCTATCACTCACCTACAAGGCTTTTTGAACCCTTGAAGCTTCAGTCATTGCATCAATTTGTGAGTGCAACCTTTCAAGTGCTAAATCATTTTGGAGACTAGTCTCCAAAAGTTCTTCCAAGGCATTTTGCTCATGGATTCCTTCTTCAAGTAAGCACTCCAACATGAGCTTGAACTCTCCATTTCTACCATGCTCCATTTCCTCCACTTCTTCACCCCTAAAAGTTCCATCACAAAAAGTAGACTCATCATAGTGGGGGCTTGGTGAAGGGATAGACAAATATACACAATCATACCATGACCATTTTGGCAACCATACCTATCACAAATACTCCACTCATGGGTTTGAGATTGTGTGCACAATCCATCCCCGAGAGAATATAAACAATTTTGACAAGAGTGTGGTCCTCCACAATAAGGACAAGGGTCATCAAAATATGAACAACTACCATCCGACCAATTTTCATTACATGATGCCATTTTGTTTTTTATCAAAAATTAAGAAAATTAGCAAGAAAAATAATTACACAAATATTCACAAGTTTGGATCAAAGCACTTATGCTTATTTATCAAACAACCTAAATTACGCCAATTGTTCCCCGGTAACGGCGCCAAATTTTGATACTCTCAAATTACACCTAAAAATAGTATAAGCGATCGATGTCAAATATAGTAACCCAACAAGGTTGGGGTCGAATCCCACAGAGAACAATATGGAGGCGATTAGGAATGCAAGAGAATTATCACTTATCGCGCAGTGCCAAACAAATAGATTTTGGTTTTGAAATTTATTATAATTAAATGCGAAAATATAAACTAACCTAGAAAGCAAGTAAAATGATCAATGGCAACAAGTGTGGAGGCATCGGGTATTACACTCAAGTAACGATCCAATGTATTTCACGATTTTACAAATATGAGCGAGTTTATGTTAATTAGCCACGGATAATAATTCTTAATTAGCTTATCCCAAAGACTAACAAGACATTCTAATTGAATTATTCCTAACTCAATTAAGAGATTAAACACTTCCGGGTATGGCTACAAGTAGTTCAATCCTATCCCTAGGTAGAATCTATAAAATGAGAGTTAAAGCCTCAAGTTCTTGTTAATTAATCTTTTCCAACCCTAAATTATCTTTTCCAAAATTAATTCGGAATTAATGGGCGAATCCTAGGGTTAGCTAATCCCTTTGGAAACATTAATGAACAAGAATAATTAAAGTAACAATAACTCACTTCATAAATACATAAAAATCATTCAATACATAAGCACAACAAGGTATTTAATCCATACTTTAAATATGAATATTTCCATGAACAAGATTTAAGTGTTGGAGACAAATACTACACACTTAAATATTCAATACAAATCGAGGAAATGTAGAAACAAACACAAATGGGTAAGAAATCCTTAACCAGAAGGTTGAAATCTTCAAATCCCAAGTATGTGTGCAAACCCTAGCTTCCACAAATATTTTCTCTCTTCTTCAAGACCAAAATATGTTCTAAGCTAAGCCAAAAGATTAACCAAAGATGCAAAAATATCTGCTCGGTCGAGTATATGTGAGTTGGGAGTGAGAATATGTGATTTTACATTTCTGTCCAGTGTTGATGCCCGTTGGCCGCACCTGCGGAAGAATCCTCGCAGGTGTGGTTCCGCAGAAGCGAACTACACAACGCAGGTGCAGTTCTGGATGACATGAGCAATTTCCGCAAGTGCGGACAAAACATCACACCTGCACTTCCGCAGATGCGTGAAACACTTCGCAGGTGCGCCTTTGGTACTATTGAGCTATATTCGCAGGTGCGTTCAATACTCCGCAGGTGCGAGGTCGCAATAGCGGTCAAGAGTACGCAGGTGCGGAATCACTGGAAATTTTGTACATTTTTCAACAATTTGTGCTCAACTCCACTTCAATTCAACACCAATCAAATCGTGGCACCATATCCCTGAAATTCGAGCAATACACACTATGAACGACCTCATGTTATCATTGAAGGATGCAAAATCACACGAAAAGAGGCTAAAACGAGTGGTAAGATCACCACTCATCACCTGTTTCCTCAGTACTAGAGTCTGATGTTCTATGATGTGTATATTTTTGGGATGGATGTTCCTTGGGCCGTATGGCCATATACAGTTCGAATGGTTGAGCGTTGATATGTCATTGAGGGATGGATCTTCCCTGGACATGGATCTTGCCCGAAGCATTTTATACTTGGAGATGGATCTTCTCCATGAGGCTGGATTGGCATATTTTCCCTAGGCCGTATGGGCCATATACAAAATCGAGTGGGTGAGTATGATGAGTGGGAGTTGTGGTACCGTGAGGTTGATTACTCCGAGAGTGTGAGTACATGATTCATCTTTGAGATACATGGAATTGGCATCCATATATGACATACATACACAGAGACACATTTGTTCCTCATGTTGTTTGGTACCACATTATTCATGATATTCTACACATATTGGTAGGTGGTCATAGCGGGATATCTTAATGTTATTTCTAGAAAGAAAAATGAAGCATCTTACGTATTGTCAGAAAGAACTTTTGAAATGGAAATACAGTTTTCAAACTATCTGATAATTCATGACGTTTTCGGTAAAGAATTTGGATTTTTACTAATATTCTTGAAAGGCGGATCTATAATTTTGGAAAACTTCAGAAAAGTTGAATATTTTATCTCTGAGATATCTCCTATATATATGCTCTCTCTGTGGTTATGAATTGTTGTTGCCATTTGTGTTGAACCCGACCATATTCCAGCTCGTCACTGCTTTGAACCTAAGGTTAGGTTTGTTACTCACTCGGTACATGGGGTCGGTTGTACTGATACTACACTCTACACATTGCGTGGAGATGCTGGCCGCAGGGGTTGCTGTGTTCGAAAGTGGATGGACTTGAAGATGTACTCGCGTCTATGTTGTAGCTGCCTCTGTTGTTCGGGGCAGTCTTAGGTTATATGGTGCTGTTTATGTAATTTTCAAACAAACTATATATTGTCTTTCATTTCCGACTTGAAAATTCTATTCTTAGAAGCTCATGATTTGTACTACAAGCCCTTGGGATGTATATATAGAATTCAGTAAATTTACGTTGTTTAATTGTTTTATTTAGTTAAATGAAACTGGTTAATTGTAATTGGCTTACCTAGCGGGTGGGATGAGGTTTCATCACAACTAGTGGATTTGGGGTCGTGACAAGTATGGTGAGTGGAAGCCATAAGTTCCTAATTTAAATACATAATTCTTATAGAGATTAAGAGGTGATTATTTGATGAAATTTTGTTGGTTGGGTGTGGATGAATGGTCATACATGTGCTTTTGAAAGTTATAAATTATTTAAAAATGAAGGTGGGATAAGTTGTTGGAAAATGGTGGTAGTTAGTTCTATGGTTATGAGATTTAATGCCTGCTAGGTGTTTGATCAAAATGTTTAAATGACTTAAAGTATACAAATCTTGCTAATATTTGTAGAATTATGTTGCATTGTTGTAGATTGAAATTTGGTTAGTGTGGTAGACCATCGTAGTATTATTAAGGAGCGAATTTCAGATTTTAGCCATTCGGAGGTGGTTTCACTCGCGAAGATCATTTAAAGCATCAGATTAGCTTCACCAAGTAAGTATCTTGCTTAACCTTGTGTGGGGGAATATCCCCTTAGGCATTGAGTCTTATGTGAAAATTGTGTGATTGAAAACCATCTACGCGAGGTGACAAGTACGTACTTGGTTTGTACGTGCAAATTATACCGGTTAAAATTCCTAGACACCCTTATGTATTAACTTGGAAAATTGTTGAAACTTATTAAATCCCTTATTTGTCATGCCTCTTTCCTTGTTTGCTGAGGTTATTTTTATATGATAATTGTTGATACCTAATTTTTTCCTATATTATTTTCAAAATGCATATATATGTTCAAAACAATGCATGAGCATCAATTAATATTTTTCCATAATTTTCTGCAATTTTTAAAAGATTTTTAATTAATTTATCCCAGTATTTTGGTTTAACCAAATTACCGGAGTTTTTAGTCTAAGCTATTTTAAGAAGTACTCGGGCTTCTGATAACCAGGAAAATTAACTAAAAAGTATAATAAAAATAAGACTTGCGAAATAAGAAAGCAATAATAGCTCAGAAAAGTAAATATGTTTCAGTCGTGGTTCGAATGTCCATACAAGTGAGATTTTACTCCCTTTTATAAGGAATTTCTTAATAACGTCTACTCTACTTAATAATTGAGCATTAATGATTAATAATACCATTAATGTAACATTACAATAAATAATCGTAACTGTTGCGTGAAGATTCTGTAACGTTTGACTCATTGATTAAAGATTTTTGAATTTGCCCTTTATTCTGTCCAGGTTCATTATGACCGTGTCTCTTCAACTCCTCAATTAGACTTGAGCTCCCGCTTCTAATTGTCCCTTGTGTGTATTATCCCGTACCTCTTTGTCTCGTACCTCTTTCTAAATTCTTGCCTAGCAGTCATGTTTCCATTGTTCCACGTAGATTGCTTTATCATAAGAGGTATCACACGTGTGAAACCTATTTTTTACCAATACATATAGTCCCCTCACTTACCATATATTTAGGAATTAAATATTTGGTAAGTGGATACTCATTTATGGCGGGAAGTTTTTGCCGCTATTTCACTCGTACCATTGCACCTATCTCTGAATGTACGCGTCACTTGTCACTTCCATTTAATGCATGTTCCACGTGGTGTTCTCATACTAGTTCTGCAATCAGTGCCTTTTAGGGGTTTTTGCTGCTGCATCAGTCACAAAGTGACAGTTTTAATTATGACTTTCACATCAGTGTTTTTTCCATTTTTTGACGATTGCCTTTGTGTATAAATACCCCTTTCTTGCCTTTGCTTCTACGAAAAACTTCCAACTTTCCTTCACTGCTTGTAAGTTCCTCTTTCATGAAAATATGTCTTCTTAAAATCAAGATCCCAAGAAAGTAATCATAGTAGATGAACTATCTCCTTCTTATGCTCTGATCCGGAGTATGAGGGGCGGTAGATTAAGGAGCCTGGGTTCTACACCTTCTAGGGGTTCTTCTTCTTCACGTAACACTACTCCCCCACCATCTTCTAGGGTTAGTGTTACTCCATCTTCTTCTAGTGCTAGAGCTTCTAGATCTTCTTCCAAGAGTAGAGAATCCAGTGAACCACTTCGTGAACCAAAGATGGATGAGATTCTTCCTGCTGAGTTTTCTTTCGTAAAGGACATTTAAGCCATAAGAAAATAGCTTTCTTCCATGGCATCTCATGATCGCACTGATCTTTACCCTACTCAAATCAGTGAGGGTTTGATTTCGCTCGTGCGTAGAGATTGTTATTGGAAACCTTACTTTCCAGTCTTAGTTCCTAATGAGAATCAAAGAATAACTTCTTACAAAACTAGCTATTATTATGTGTACACTTATCCCTTTACTCTAGGGTTCAAGCCTCCTATCGACCCTGTCATTATAGAGTTTTGTCGATTTTTTTATGTGTGTTTGGGACAAATCGGTCCTCTTATCTGGAGGGCAGTAGCATGCCTTAGATATTTGGCCAACTTGGCTTCAGTTCCTTTTACCTTTTATCATCTTTTTCATCTCCACTTCCCTATGATGTTCCGCCAGGGAGTTGTTACTCTTGTGGCTAGAAGTAAGCGTGTTTTAGTTATTCCTGATGATGATAAAGATAGAGGTAGGTATGTCCGGTTTGTTGCTGTCCCTACAAAAGGTTTAGTAGGTGAAGAAAATCTCCCCTTCCCTGAGAAGTGAAACTTTGCACGTGAGTTCCGTTTTGCTAACTTTCTTCTTCAGTTTGATAGATTTTCAGTACCGTGACTGTTGTTTGATAAACTTTGCACGGATTTTGCGGTTGGGTAGAAAAATTGTTGTTGATCGCTCCAATGGAAGAACGTTCTTGAAGTACCTCTCGGCGGGGTTTGGTTTGAAAATGAAAACTCATGGTAAGGTTTTTTTACATTTCCTTTCTCTTCTTTTTTAGCTCCTCTAATCCCTTTTTACTTGTTAGGATTTCTTGCTCGTGGAGTCACTGCTGCTTTCGTAGCTGCTTCAAAGCTTTCTTTGGCCAAGGCTCACCAAAGTATTTTGAACTCCTCTGTGTCAAAAAGGAAAGAGGATGGGTCTCGGACCTTGGAAGATGAGGAAGAATAGGAGGAAGGTTCACTGATTCGGAGGTCACGGAGAAGAAAGGTTGTGTCTGATGACGAATCTACTCCACTTATTGGTCCATCTTTCGTGCATGAGTTAGAGCGTTACGCCCCTATACAATATGAAGATGAAACTCCTTCCTCAGCCACGAATCAGTTGAACAGTTGTTCCATCAAGGCTTTGGCACAGCTTCAAAAGAAGCGCCTCTTGCTATTTTTCCTCCATCTTCTCCAGTGGAGCTTTCATATGCCGCGCCTGTTGCCATTTCTGCTCCCCCGCCTGTTCCACTTGTGGCTCCTTCATATACCCCTACTTCCATGTGAGATAAAGCAAATTATGATACAGGTTCCTGCGGGAGATAGCCTCTTAAAGAATCAGGCCAAGCGGATGTGTGGTTGAAGCCTTTGATAGGCCCGGTTGAGAAGTCTAAGTTAGAAGCCATAGCTCCTTAACTTGGATGAACGAGATTGTACACTCATCCTTAAAGGTATCCTTCATGTTGTTCTTTATCCTTCATGTTATTCTTTCTTTAACTTTTACTGTATCTAACTTCCTTTTTGTGCAAATCAATCTTATTGGTACAGAATTGATGAAAAAGATCGTCCATACGGAGCAATTAATGAATGACTATCATCCCAAGGCTGATAACTGGAAGGAGCAATTCGACAACTTTTAACTTGATATGGAAGCAATACGTGAGGAGAAGTGTACCTTAGAGTAGCAAGTTATAGTGATAGCAGCAGAATTGGCCATTGAGAAGGCTTCATCAAGTCAAGCAGGCAAAGATAAGAACATCCTGGAATCTTCATTTGCGGAGAAACTTTCCCATGCTACTGAAGAGATAAGAAACTTGAAGGCTTTGTTGGACCAGAAGGAGGCTTATGCTGGTGAACTTGTGCAATCACTTACTCAAACTCAAGAAGACCTCCGTGAATCTTCAAACAAGATTTAATTTCTAGAAAGATCCCTTGCCCATTTGCAGGCTTATTATGATGTGGTCGAGGTTGAAAGAGATGAGCTGAGAGGATGTTGAACAATGGTAGAAGGATTACGAAGCTCTCGAGGATAAGGCAGTTGTCTATGTGAGTTGGGATTATTTGAATGCCCGTCTTGATACATTGATGGAAATGGGCCAAGAAAATTTTGATTTACAAGCTGAAATTGCCAAAACCAAGGAGACGATCGAAAAGTTTTGGCAAAGTAAAAATTTTCATCACCTGAAGTTGAAGTTCAAATGGTGATGAGATCATGCCTGATGAAGCTGCTGCCCAACTCTTGCCATCTCAAACCGTTCCTTCTGCTGATGAAGATAATCCCCCTAGTGTCTAGTGAAAGTATTTATCAAACCCTTTTTTTCCTCTTTTGAATCAATTGGTGGTTACCCCCGGTCCCATTTGGGGGAGGAGTTTGGTTAGTATGTCCCCAGTGACAACTTAGGGGAAACTTTGTATGAACAACTTCGGTTTGAAAGAAGTTAATACTTAGTTTCTACCGTTATATAATATCAATATTTAAATTTCTTAGCATAACTTGTGTTTTTTTGAGTTTTCGTTTCACTCTTAAATGTTTTCATGCTATTATGTTCGGATTTCTGTTTTACCCTTGGTTATTTGCAAAAAAACAATGCTTCAACATTTTGTGTCTTTTCTAAATAAATACGATCTATTAAAGAGGTCCCTTTTATGATCGACACTTAATGAAGAAGACGTCTCAACTTCATAATGGTGTAAACATGCAAAAGAGAGATAGGAATTCACATGATTTATGAGTAATTTTTTGAAGAAAGTCTTTATATTATTCGAGCTTTCGTAACATTTTACATGTGTTCAAGTATCGTCTATGATTCTTTTCGTAACGGTTTTCTTTTACAACAAATTTTGAATAAACACGGGGGTACGAATTTCTACCCGTAACTTAATTCTGCCTTTGACCTAAACATACGTTTACATTCACGAGTATGTTCTTTGTAGGTTTCTAAATCAGGCTTTGTGTTTTTATCTTCTGCTCTTTGATTTCGCTCGTAACTTTTGATTTGATGGGAAAAATGGATCTTCGGGCTTGAGCTTTGACTCTTTTGATAGTCTTCTTTGCCTTCCATACTATATAGTCCCCCAAGTGTTTGAGCTTTGAAGAATGAAATCTCGAGCACTTGACTATTCCTTTCTTGTGGTCCTTTTCCTGAAAAGCAAAAACATACGGGAATCGAAGGTATATAGTTTTAGATAATGACTACTTAACCCTTTTGAAATGTCCATTAGAAGGTTGTAACCCTAAACCAGGAATTCAGTTACTTCCTCGTGTCTATTCAGGTCTAATATCATCATTTGGTTATGGGTTAGCCTTTTGCCTATCATCTATAATTGTTAGTATAACTTTAACTGTACTAAATAAAATCGTACGTAATGATACCTGACTGTGGGTTCTCTTGCTTATAAGTAATACTTATTCAAATGAACAGCATTCCAACTTGTTGGTAAAATCCTGTCGTCCATAGCTTCCAGCTCATAAGCTTCTTTTCCAGTAATACTGCGCACTTTGTAGGGTCCTTCCCAATTTGGATTTAGCTTTCCTACTCCAACCTCCTTTGTTGATTGAAAGACTTTTTTAAGAACAAAGTCCCCAATTTTAAAATATCTTAGGTGAGCTTTTCAGTTGTAATACCGCGCTATAATTTGCTTTTGAGCTGGCATGCGTATTAAAGCGACTTCTCTCCTTTGTTCAAGTAAATCCAAATTTGTTCTCAACTCGACGTTGTTTGTTTCTTCTGTTGCGGTTGTGGATCTCGTGCTTGGTTCGCCAATTTCCACTGGTATTAGAGGCTCTGAACCGTAGACAAGTGTGAATGGGGTTTCTCTCGTTGCTGACTTTGTTGTAGTTCTGTAAGCCCACAATACTCCTGGTAGCTCGTCGGGCCAATTTTCTTTTGATTTTTCCAATCGTTTCTTCAATTTATTGACGATGATCTTATTTTTTGACTCAGTTTTCCCATTAGCTATGGGGTGATAGGGTGAAGAAGTAATACGCTTGATTTTCCAGCTTTTGAAGAATTCCGTGATTTGTGAGCCTACGAATTGCGGGACATTGTCACATACAATTTCCTTTGGGAGCCCAAAGCGACATATGATGTTTCGCCAGATAAATCTCTTTACTTCTTTTTCTCATACCTGGTTAAAGACTTCTGCCTGCACCCATTTTGAGAAATAATCTGTTAAGACAAGTAAAAATCGTACCTTTCATTTAGCCTGGGGTAGAGGTCCTACTATATCCATTACCCACTTCATAAATGGCCAAGGTTATATACCAGATGTAGTAACGTTGCAGGTCAATTCATGTTGTTAGCATACCGCTGACAATTGTCGCATTTAGCTACGAATGTTTTGGCGTCTTCCTCCATCTTAGGCCAATAATACCCTACTCTGATTAGAGTTTTGACTAGAGATCTTCCACCTGCGTGGTTTCCACAACGTCCTTCGTGTACTTCTTTCATTACGTATTCAGTTTGATTAGGTCCGAGGCACCTTGCTAGGGGACCACCAA
This sequence comes from Nicotiana undulata, assembly GCA_005239495.1. Lineage (NCBI taxonomy): Eukaryota > Viridiplantae > Streptophyta > Magnoliopsida > Solanales > Solanaceae > Nicotiana > Nicotiana undulata. The sequence goes on along the minus strand of ML253854.1, from coordinate 12,065 downwards.
ACATTTTATGATATAACGTATCACGAACTAGGCAGTACCGTGCAACTTTTCGTCAAAGTGCTTGAGCTTCTTTCTTATCTTCAGGCACGATACCATTCTGCAAAAAATTTACAATTTTGTATCTCCAATCCTAGGTTAGGTTATCAAATGTTAGCTCATTATGATCCTGGTCAATTTCTAAATGGAATAAATGTATCACAATAGCATTTTCTCTATTTGTTACATCAATAACTGATGCGAGGTTAGCTAATGCATCCGCTTCTGCATTTTCCTCTCTGGGTACTTGCACGATCTTCCATGATTGGAATTGCCTCACTAGGTCCCGTTCCTTTTCCAAATATTGCTGCATTTGAGTCTCTCTAGCGGTGTAGGTACCCTACATCTGGTTTACCACCAGCTGAGAGTCGCTTTTGATCATAATCTGCTCTATTGAGAGTTGTCGTGCTAATTCTAGCCCTGCAATGACAGCTTCGTACTCTGTTTCATTGTTAGTGATAGGATAAGATTTAATAGCCTACCTTATCTTTTCACCCGTAGGTGGTATTAAAATAATTCTCAGACCGGCTTCTTTAACATTAGAAGAACAGTTAGTGAATAGAATCCATGTTCCTGGATTAGCTCCGGTAAAGATTTGTAACTCTTTTTCTACTTCGGGAATTATACATGTACTAAAATCTGCTAAACCTTTGACTTTATTGCAGTCCTAGATTGATAAACGATGTCATATTCGCTTAGTTCTATTGCCCATTTAGCCAGTCTACTTGACAATTCTTGTTTATGTAGAATATTTCTCAAAGGATATGAGGTTACAATTGTAATTGGATGACACTGAAAGTACGATCTTAACTTTCTAGCTGCCATGATTAGAGCCAAGGCTAATTATTTTAGATGAAGATATCTAGTTTCAGCGTCTAGTAAAGACTTACTTACATAGTAGATAGGAAATTGCTTACCTCTGTCCTCCCTTACCAGGACTGCACTCACAACTTTTATGAAACAACAAAGTAAATGTACACCCTTTCCCCCTCCTTTGGTTTGGACAGTAGTGGGGGATTTGATAGATATGGCTTCAAATTTTTGAGGGCCTGCTGGCATTCTTCAGTCCATTCGAACTGATTCTGCTTCTTTAATACTGAGAAGAATTTGAAACGCTTCTCTGAAGATCTTGAAATGAATATTCCTAAAGTTGTGATCCTACCTGTCATCCTTTGAACTTCTCTTTTGCTCGGGAATATATCAGGTATTTCTTCAGTAGCTTTAATTTGAGCAGGATTTACTTCAACGAATCTATTTGATACGAGAAAACCCAAAAACTTACCTGATTCAACGCCAAAAGCGAACTTCTTTGAATTTAGTTTCATATTATACATGTGGAGGCTGTCGAACGTAGTTGAAAGATGTTTGAAGTGCTCTTCAGCCTATGTGGACTTTACCAACATGTCATCTATGTACACTTGTTTTCCCAGATGTTCCTGGAACATCTTGGTCACTAGCCTTTGATATGTGGCTCCAGCATTTCTTAAGCCAAAAGGCATGACTTTGTAACAGTAAGTCCCCTTGTTCGTAATAAAGGAAGTTTTTTCCTCGTCTAAGGGGTCTATTTTTATCTAATTGTAACCAGAATATGCCTCTAGAAAGCTTAATAATTCATGACCTGCAGTGGCATCAATCATTTGATCTATGTGCGGTAATGGAAATGAGTTTTTTGGACATGCTTTATTTAAATCAGTATAATCTACGCATACTCTCCATTTACCATTCTTTTTAGGTACCACTACGGTATTACCTAACCAATTAGGGTATTTTACCTCGCGTATTGAACCGATTTTTAAGAGTTTCTGTACCTATTCATCGATCACTTGATTCTTGAACGATCCCTGATTCCTTTTCTTTTGCTTGACAGGTACGAATGATGGGTCCTCATTTAGTTTGTGAGTCATCACCTTTGGGGGTATACCTGTCATATCTGAATGGGACCAGGCAAAAAAATTTGCATTAGCTTTTAAATATTCAATTAACTTACCTCTTCTAGTAGGGCTTAGCCTTGTTCCCATGTGCATATTTTGCTCAGTCTTGTGTTCAAACAATGGAACAACTTTGAGCTCTTCAGTAGTCGTCTTTATGTTTTCATTCTCTTCTGGTTATTTAATAACATCAGGAATGGAATCCATGTCCGTATGTTTTGATGCTACATCCGTGGTGATTTGATTCACCGTGTCTTTAACATTTGCTCCCATATCTGTTTGAATTGCTCCCACATCTTTTAACTCTTTCACCGCTTCTTTATTATTCGTATGTATCACTGAATATGATGTTTCTTGAAGTTTGTTGATCACCTCGGATCTGCTGAATCCCCCATTTAGAAGGGAATTTGATTACTAGATGTAGAGTAGATGGTACTGCATCCACGTCATGAATCCATGGTCTTTCCATAATTACAATGTAGGCCATGTCTGTATCAATAACTTGTGACTTTGTTACTTTTACAATGCCTTCTGCATATGTACTCAATGCAATTTCTCTGTAACGACCCGATCAGTCGTTCCGATAGTTTAGCCCCGTTTCCCCCATTTTTGTTTCTTTATGCGTTGTTCAGCTATATTTCACTGCAACATGTTGGTTGTCCTATGTCCGGAGCGGTCAAGGAGTGAAACGAGACACTTAGTCTGTTATTGGAAGCTTTGTGTTGGAAAAGTCAACCGGGAGTTGACTTATAGGTAAATGACCTCAGAATGTTGATTTTATCTCTCGGATAGCTTCGTTAGGTGATTTGGGACTTAGGAGTGTGTTCAGAATGTGGTTTTGATGTTTGGAGTAGAATTAGGCTTGAATTGGCGAAATTGAGTTTTAGTTAATTTCTAGTCGGCAGTGGAAAATTAGCTATCGGGGTCGGAATGGAATTCCGAAAGTGTGAACAGGTCCGTAGAGTCATTTTGGACGTGTGTGCAAATTTTCAGGTCATTCGGACGTGTTTTGGTTAGTTTCGGCATCGTTGGTGATTTTTGGAAGATTTAGGATTCGTAGGCTTGAATCATGAGTCGAATTAGTGTTTTGATGTTATTTTGAGTGTTCCAAGGGTTCAACTAAGTTCGGGCGATCATTTATGACTTGTTTGTTTTTTTGGTTGGGGTCCCGAGGGGCTCGGGATGATTTCGGATAGCCATCGGGGAGTTGGAAGTTGGAAAATGCAGCAGAAATGTTGGTGGTGCTATTTTGCTAGTGTGGTCGCACCTGCGGAAGGGGAGCCGCAGGTGCGAGAAGGCATGCGCAGGTGCGGAAATGGACAGGGTGATGAAAGTACGCATGTGCGAGATTTGGACCGCACATGCGAAGCCGCAGGTGCTGAGGATGAGCCGCAGGTGCGAGAATTGGACTTAACTGGGTTTCGGCACCGCAGGTGCGAAGAAATGACCACAGGTGTGGTTTCACTGAGCAGGAATTATAAATACACAGCCTTCGCGAATTTGAGTTATTTCACCAATAATTTCTTCCGGGATAGAGCTTTGTGAGAGGATTTTGAAGGAGGAAATCAAGAGAACTTCGTGGAGGTAAGATTTGTGAACCTAAAACCTGTTTCTATGTGAGTTTTGGACAGATTAAGGGTGAAATTCATGGAAATTAGTGCCTAAATTGGGGGTTTAGGGCTTGGGAATTTAGAGACTTTAATTGAGGAATTCAAGGGCCAATTGTGGTTGGATTTTGATGTATTTTATATGGGTAGACTCGTGGAAGGATAAGGATTCAAGTTTTGTGATTTTTATCGAATTCCGAGACGTGGACCTGGGGGTCGGGTTTGGCTAATTTCGGGATTTGTGGTTAATTTTAATAATTTTCGAATGGGCTTTGTCCCTTAGCTTATATTGATGGTATAAATCTAATTTTGGTTAGATTTGGAGCAACTAGAGGCCGATACGAGAGGCAAGAGCATCGCAGAGTAGAGTTCGGGCCGGTTTGAGATAAGTAACGATTGTAAATCTAGACCTGAGGTATGAAACCCCGGTATTTCATATTTTTTTGATAAATGACGTGACACACATGCTCGGTAACGGACGTGTGGGCGTGCACCGGTAGGGATTGAGACTTTTTCCGTCCCGTAGCGATTGATAAGCAGTGTATTTGATTTGAAATCGTATGATATTCTGTACTTTAGAGACTAATACCATATTTTAAGTTGTTTGCCATGTTTGGGGCCTTGTGCCAACCTGTTTAGTCCCTTAGGGGTATTTTTACAACTGTCCTCACACCATTTTGATAGAAAATATGAACTCAGTCATGCTTTATACATGTTCACAGTTTATTACTGTTAATCACCCTGTTTTAGAATATTGAAAGATAATTTGGGCTGAGTCCTTGTGATTTGTAATGAGTTACCTAAGTGGCTTGTGAGGATGACTGAGTGAGGCCGAAAGCCAGACTTGTGAGGATAGACAGGGATCAAGCTGCATGCAGCAACACTATATACATCTATTTATGGATCGGGCAGCACGCCGCAGCGAGATATGTGGATCAGGTTGCACGCCATAGCAAGATATATATTGGATCGGGATGCACGCCGTAGCGATATAGCGCTTGAACTGTAGGAGCCTCTGCCGGATTCTGTACACCCCCCAGTGAGCACAGTCGACTATTATGGATCGGTCTGCACGCCGTAGCGGGTTACTATTGTGGATATGGCTGCACGCTGCAGCGGGTTGCTATTATGAATCGGGCTGCATGCCGCAACGAGTTATTATATGGATCGAGTTGCGCGCTACATCGATTGTTATATGGTGACTGATGAGTGTGAGTGCTGAGTGTGAGCATTGACTTATGAGAGTAGAGTCACGAGTGACTAAGAGGCTTGCCCGAAAGGCTTTACCTGTGAGTGACACTAAGCCTCTAATGGAAACGTTGAGCAAACGTTTATACGAGATTTTAATGGAAAACTGGAGATTATTATAAAATATTCGAAAATGTAGATTTCTAACTCAATTAATGTTATTTTTACTGTTGCTTATTATATGGCTTTACATGATCATTAAATGCTCTTCACTGCACTTAAGTCTTTTGTTATGGTTGTTACTTACTAAGTTGGCGTACTTACGTTACTCTCTGCACCTTGTGTGCAGATTTAGGTACCGGGGCAGAGCTATAGTTGATCTACCCCATTTGGAGTATTGTTCGGAGATTGTGAGGTATCTGCTCGGCGTCCACAGCCCTACCCTTTCTCCTTCTTACTCTGTCACTTTACTTTACTTCCCAAACTTGTTGTAGTAAAGAGTCAGTATCAGACTGTATTGCTTCTTAGATGCTCATGACGGTTGACTCCAGATGTTGGGGCTGTGTTTAAATGTTCTTATCAGTTTTATTGTTAGAAATACGTAAAAGATTAAATTATTATGAAATATCAGATAATTTGTGTACTAAATGGAAAACCATTATGTTTATTTCAGTGGATTGGCTAGCCTAGTATCACGATAGGCGCCATCACGGCCAGTTTAGATTTAGGGCCGTGATAAGTTGGTATCAAAGCCTAGGTTACATAGGACTCACCGATCATGAGCAGGTTTAGTAGAGTCTTGCGGATCAGTACGGAGACGTCTGTACTTATCTTCGAGAGGCTGCAGAACCCTTACGAAAAATCTCATATTCTTGAATTCTTGTCGTGCAAATCCATTTGTTCAGCCAAACGCGTAACTCTTTGAATTCATTTCATGTATTCGAATGCGCACGTGAGCGCTCGGTATTAGTTGTGCATCGACGACTTATGATTTCCATGGGTGAGATGTGATTTTTAGCATGTTGATAAGGGGCCAGTCCGGAAGACTTGAGGCCGAATGTTTCCTGTGGCTTGAGTGCCGAGATTTTGTTTGTGTGAGCACATGCATTTGGGGACTTATATGTCCGTTTGTGTCCTTATTGATGAGATTTATTGACTAGGTGACTACGTGGTGAGTGTGATTTGATGGTTAGATGTGTTCAGGTTGTTTGATTGTGACAAAATGAATTAGCGAGAGATGTAGCAAGAACCATTGAGTATTTGACTCCTATCTCGAGTTAGAATACGGCATCGAGTTGTGAGTGTATTGAAGGACCTCTCGTGTAGTTTAGTTGTGGAGTGAAGTGGATTTTCCTGTTGTGTTTTGAGTTCCTGGTGATGTCTTTTGGGCTGACCAATTCCCCAACAACGTTCATGTATTTGATTAATGGTGTATTCTAGTCGTATTAGCACTCCTTTGTTATTGTATTCATTGATGGCATCCTAGCGTGCTCACGTAGCCATGGGGTAGAACTCAACATTTGAGGATGGTATTATAAGGATTCAGGGCGGAGAAGCTCTATGAAAAGTTCTCCAAGTGTGAATTTTGGCTCAGTTCAGTAGCATTCTTGGGACACGCGGTGTCCAGTGAGGATATCCATGTGGTCAGACGAGTGTGGGTAGAGCTTCCAGAAGCTCAAGATTTCTTTGACAACAACTTTAGTGTTAGTTTTGCCATCAGCTTCAGGTTATTATACCGCATATTGTGATGCCTCGAGGGTAGGTGTTGGTTGTGTTTAGATGTAGAAGGATAATGTGATCGCATAATAGCTACAATTTTTTGAAGGGTATAGAGAGAGGCCATTTCCCGCGGGGTGTCCTAAGTTTGTGTGACCCTTAGGTGGTTTTGTAGCAAGTCCTCTTTTATCAATAATTGATATATGTTGCAATTTGAGTTAAGTCACTTGTGGAAGTTGGCATTGAGTATTACAATGGTGAATATGAGACTTGCATATGATTTGTGATATTAGATGGGTTGTGTCATATGAGCTTATGAAGGATTTAGTTGAATCTCACTGCGGTATGGTGGCTGTGATAGCGTATGGGCATTATGAGTTATTGTTTGTCTTGATTGTTGGATTCGAGCCAAGTGGGGGAGTTTGTTAATGATAAGATGATTTCACGATTATGTGTTGTATTGGTTTTGGTTCGAGGTATATTGGTGAATCAGTTATGACCTGCAGAGGTGGAGTCTGGGAGTGATTCGAGTAATGGAAATTCTTCGATACAGGTTGTAATGTACTCTATGGGTAGATGGGTTTATTGAATGATTGAGTTGTAATTGTAAAAGGTGTAGTGTGTGCAGTGTGTGAAATTGCTTGTTGTTTCAAGTGTGTGGATTACTTCCTAGTATGTTGGTGTGCAAATGGGGCCAGGTCATTCTGTCTTCTTGGTCAATGTAATTGAGACTGCGTAGAGTGGGTGACTCCCGAGAATGGTTCTGACGGATTCAAGGTTAGATATAGCAATTGGGAATCTCCAAGGTGTGTATTTGGCGAGAACTGAGATTTACGTTAGAGGGTGTCAAGACTTGTGGAATTTCTACATTATCATGGATTCTACGTATCAATATCAGGAAAGTGAAGGTAATGGCTTTAGATTCGCAGGAAGTCTTTTCAGGGTAAGTATTTTGAATGTGGTACTTTTGGGGATATTTGAGAGAGTATTCAGCGGCTTACGAGCCTTAAACGGTACGATCTTATGCTTGGGTCTCGTATGGTGAGTCTAGGTTGAGGATTGCAGTATTATGGCAAGGAGAAGTTTAAATTCAAAGGTAAGTCAGAAGGAACTTGGATAAATATGACAGCTTTGTAGTAGGTCAAATCGGCATTGTAAGGGATATGATTAGTTCTTTGGGTGTTTATAAGGCAAGGAGTTTTTACAGGTGTTTCTTAGCAATGCTCTTGGGTTTCAGTGACATGCGTATCTTGGTTGGGTTAGAAGGATTCAGTCCTGACGGTTTGGTGTTGTACAAATGGGATTCGAATAGTTTCTGATGGTTTCTACCACGGTTAGAGATGTATATTTTCCACGGGCGTGAGGTGCAGTTGATGTACAGTGATTTTGCTTCTAAATGGGATCAAATGGAAAGTTCTAGGCTAGTTGGGTACGTACTTTTTTGTGGCTCGGAGGGGAGCACAAAGCTCTCATATTTATCAAAAGATGGCATGGGTATGCGGTATGTTATGTATGAGATTGAGATTTGCATGTGTGGGGTCTCGGTGCAGCTCTGGAAGAAGGTTATAAATTCTTAGGCAACATGGACAAGTCCAGATGACTAGATAAGTGGTATCCCTAATTGGTGCAGCTTGATGAGGGTATACATTATAGAAAGGGCAATGTGTTTGAGCTAAGGGTGCTTCATTGGTGTTGCGGCGCTCTCTTGTTGGATCGACTGCTGATATTCTAGTTTGCTTGATGGCATAGGAGAATTTTAGGGGTATCCCTCGTGGAATGATGATTGAGTATTAGGGGTGTGTTATATGTTCGAGCGGTGGAGTTGGGATCGCTTCGTGGACTTCGAGACTGACGGTTCTCATAAACATATTATTTTGTGGTTGTGGAATGTGAGGATGCGAGCAAAGCTTGTCAGATGTTAGTAAATGCCATGATTCAGTCATTGTGAACCTTCGGAAAATTATCTATCTGTTGTGGGTGACAAGAGTTGATTAGGGTTATTGGTAGGCCCAGCATGGGTGTGTGTTATGCACCGGGTTAGAATTGTTGACTGCAAATTGCTGTTGTCAGGGATGTACCATTTGACTATCATTGAGTTTATTCATGTTCTAGAGTGATCTATGAGTTACCCTTCGATGTTGCGAGGAGTTGTGATTGTTGGTTATAGGCACATATGGTGCGGCTCTAATTGGGCTTTATAGCTGGATTTGAGTAAGGTAAGTAATTAGGTATTGCGGTATTGAGACGTATTGGTGATGTTCTTTCGGGTTTGTGTGGCATGGTATCGTCCGATTTTCTGTGGTTATTGTAATGGGCTTTGAACATTGTGACTTGAGGTACTTCGTGAGGAGCAATGTTTGGATGTTGAGATATGGTCCTTGTATTAGATTCTTGTGTTATGGTTATACGGTGTGTGATGGATTTTTAGCATCTCGCTGCGGCAGTATTTGTTGAACTTACGGGATAGTTCTCTTGTTGGAGTCATTTTCTATGTTTGGGTACACTTGACTTGTTGCTCATTGGTGCACAGGTTGCACAGGTTGTGGCTTAGATGGTACTGACATGACATGTCTCTAGAGTGGTCATGATGGGTGAAATGAGGTCGTCGGACCTAGAATGTGTGCAATCGGGTCTGATTGCGGTATTTTTAGGAGGATATTGATGTTGATCGGCTTAGAAATTTTCTATAGTTGTGCTCTCTTCATCACTGCAGTATATGAAAGTGTTAGAACGAGGCTTTGCTTGATAAGAGCTTATTTACTAGTATAGGGTTGTTTGAGCAGCTACTGTGATTAGGAGTTATCGCTAAGACTATTTGAGTCATGTGGTATATAATGTGATTACATCTTGGGTTACGGATATGGCTTGATGCAGCGTATTCAGCCTTATTCAGTTATAGATGTGGAATTATTATCCTATAGGTTATTTCAAAAGTGGAAATTTGATTCTAAGGTTTATGGGTTATGTGGAATTATGAAACATCAGTTATGTTGTGTTATCGGACCTATATGGGATAGGGTGATGTGGGATCACCCCCTGGTATGTGCATGGTAGGTTACACAACAATTTTGGTGGTTTTTGAACAACTCTGGGCACGTTCGAGGACGAAAGTATGTTTAAGTAAGGGAGAATGTAACGACTCGATCGGTCGTTCCACCATTTTATCCCCGTTTCCCCCATTTCTGTTTCTTTATGCGTTATTCAGTTGTATTTCATTGCAACATGTTGGTGGTCCTGTATCCGGAGCGATCATGGAGTGAAACAAGACACTTAGTCTCTTATTGGAAGCTTTGTGTTGGAAAGTCAACCGGGAGTTGCTTATAGTAAATGACCTCGGAATGTTGATTTTATGGCTCAGATAGCTTCCTTAGGTGATTTGGGACTTAGGAGAGTGTTCGGAATGTGGTTTTGATGCGCGGAGTAGAATTAGGCTTGAATTCGCGAAATTGAGTTTTTGGCAATTTCCGATCGGCAGTGGAAAATTAGCTATCAAGGTCGGAATGGAATTTTTGAAGTGTGAACAGGTTCGTAGAGTCATTTTCGACGTGTGTGCAAATTTTCAGGTCATTCGAACGTGTTTTGGTTAGTTTCGACATCGTTGGTGATTCTCGGAAGATTTAGGATTCTTAGGCTTGAATCATGAGTCGAATTAGTGTTCGATGTTATTTTGAGTGTTACGAGGGTTCCACTAAGTTCGGGCGATCATTTATGACTTGTTTGTATTTTTGGTTAGGGTCCCGAAGGGCTCGGGATGATTTCGGATAGCCATCGGGGAGTTGGAAGTTGGAAAATGAAGTAGAAATGCTGGTGGTGCTGTTTTGCTGGTGTGGCCGCACCTGCGTAAAGGGAGCCGTAGGTGCGAGAAGGCACGCGCAAGTGCGCAAATCGCCAGGGTGATGGAAATCCGCAGGTGCGAGATTTGGTAAGCACCTGTGAAACCGCAGGTACGGAGGATCAGCCGCAGGTGCGAGAATTGGACTTAAGTGGGTTTCCGCAGGTGCGCACCTGGGACCGCAGGTGCGAAGAAATGACCGCAGGTGTGGTTTCACTGGGCGAAGTATAAATACCCAGCCTTCGCGAATTTGAGTTATTTCACCAATATTTTCATCCGGGATTGAGCTTTGAGAGAGGGTTTTGAAGGAGGAAATCAAGAGAACTTCATGCAGGTAAGATTTGTGAACCTAAAACTCGTTTCTATGTTTTTTTTGGACTGATTAAAGTTGAAATTCATGGAAATTAGAGCCTAAATTGGGGTTTTAGGGCTTGGGAATTTAGAGACTTTAATTGAGGAATCGAAGGGCCAATTGTGGCTGGATTTTAATGTATTTTATATGGGTAGACTCGTGGAAGGATAAGGATTCTAGTTTTGTGATTTTTATCGAATTCCGAGACGTGGGCCCGAGTGTTGGGTTTGGCCAATTTCGGGATTTGTGCTTAAGTTTGATAATTTTCGAATGGGCTTTGTCCCTTAGCTTATATTAATGGTATAAATGTGATTTTGGTTAGGTTTGGAGAAACCGGAGGCCGATTCGAGAGGCAAGAGAATCGCGGAGTAGTTTTCAGGCCGGTTTGAGGTAAGTAACGATTGTAAATCTAGACCTGAGGGTATGAAACCCCGGTATTTCATATTGTTTTGATAAATGAGGTGACGCACATGCTAGGTGACGGGCGTGTGGGCGTGCACCAGTAGGGATTGAGACTTGGTCCATCCTGTAGCGACTATTAAGTTGCGTATTTGATTTAAAATCATATGATTCTGTATTTTAGAGATTGATACCATATTTTGGGTTGTTTGCCTTGTTTGGGGCCTTGTGCCAACGTGGTTAGTCCCTCAGGGGTATTTTTACTACTGTCCTCACACTATTTTGATAGAAAATATGAACTCAGTCATGCTTTATACTTGTTCACCGTTTATTACCTTGTTTTAGAATATTCAAAGATTATTTGGGCTGAGTCCCTGTGATTTGTCATGAGTTGCCCGAGTGGCTTGTAAGGATGATTGAGTGAGGCCGAGAGCCAGACTTGTGAGGATAGATAAGGATCGAGCTGCATGCTGCAGCACTATATACATCTATATATGGATCGGGCTTCACACCACAACGAGATATGTGGATCGGGATGCATGCCTGATGAGCCGGAAAATTTCGGCACATTTTATACCATATTGCTTAAATTAAGGCTCGTTTCAAGAGCATTTACTCTTATTAATCGTAGAATTTTAGTATTTTGCAGTACACAAGGTATGAACACTCAAGACCATGCAAAAGGAGGTTAAAAAGAAGGGAAAAGAGAAGAAAAATGGTCAAATGCGATCGCATCTTCAACATGCGAATCGCATTTNCAACAGAGAGTTGAGTCAAAATTAAGGAGTGAAATGCGGCCACATATGCGACCGCATATCCCACGTGCGAACCGCATTTGAACCGCATGTTCATCTGATGCCTGAAGCCACACTGCAAATGCGACACAGGAACGCGATCGCATACCTTTAATGCGGATCGCATATTCCCAAATGCGACACAACTCATGGACCTAGGGTTTTGAGATGCGATGGAAGAAGCCACGATGCGAACCGCATTCCTGTTATGCG
>ML253852.1:6839-48107 GCA_005239495.1 Nicotiana undulata | reverse complement strand
GCGGTGCGTTACCTCCCCCCCCCCCCCCAACTTAAACATATGTTCGTCCTCGAACGTGCCAAGAATTGTTCTAAAGTTCTCAAAAATTATTGTTTAAAACCTCGTGCACCTATCCGTGCCACCACAATATATGTGAATATATTAGCTCGAGCCAGACTGCAGATCCTCCCTTTTATTTAGTCAATAAGACTTAGAACCATATTCAAACCTCTGAATTCTTCTACAAGACCTGATTCTAACAGATGAATAATGTAGCAATCACTACACACCGTACCAAAATATGATCATACACCTTTGCTGAATTCACACCATGCACCGCATGATTCACATGCCCATAATAACATCTTACGACCACAGTAGCTTAAATTTCACGAATCGGATGCCCGCAATACGCCTCATAACACAGGTAAGCCCTGTTCAAACTATTGCCATACCAACACGACAAAATAGATGTGTAAAAACCCATAACCACCTGCCAAAACAATAAATAATGGGGTCTTTTAGCCTGATAAGAACCATTATCTCATTCTGAACTAAATAACGATATATTCTCTTTACTATACCCTACCTAAATGCGTTCGCATTGATCTCAAGTCCAATAATCACGTCTCACCTAGTACAGGCTGCTCGGTCAATAAGCCATCTCAAACACTGCCTAAAATCTTATATGACGCCATCAGTTTGCTAACAAGCTACAACCCATATATCACTCATAAGGAAGAACAAACTCTGACCAGGAATTACCGAGCATGCGTAACGAATAAAACGACCAAATAGATGCCATGAACATATCTCAGAAATAAAAAACAAAGCACACAATATAAAAATAAGGAACTATACTAAACATCTCACTATTGCACTATGCAACTCGATCCAAGATATCACTATTGTGGCGCGCAACCCGATCCAAACATGACATTATTGCGGCGTGAAACTTGATCCACACAACATGCCCGTTGTTGATACCCAATGTTTTTCCATATATTTTTTAATTGCAGATATACCTTCAAAATCATGCATCAATACCAATTGATATTTTTCATAATTTTTCTACATTTTTATTAATTTGTCCAGTATTTTATTTCCAATAAATAATTAAACATTTGCATCACAAATAATTTCAAAAATATTTCCTGATTTAATTTATTATTTATGGTCCTATTAAGACCAAATTATTCCATAATTAGCCAAATTGGTACCTTTTGTCTATAATTGCAATAACTTTGCAATTATAGCCCATGCATATAATTTTGTACTATTGTTTACCATAAATTAGTCTTTTGTATTTTGAAATACCAAATAATCATTTTTGAAATATTTCTATGCATGAAATTCATTTTTATAATTAGTAATTATTTTATAAAAATTATTTTAACTAAATTATCTTGTTATTTAACAAATAGCCCCATTTCATTTCAATTATAACCTATTGAAACCAGCCCAAATCACCTAACTACGCTAGCCCAAAGACCCAGGCCCAATTCCTAAATCCTACCCGACCCAATCTGCCCAAATCCTAGCCGTTGATCATTTTTTATCAACGATCCAGTTTTAGACTTTCCTTAATTAACCTAATGACCTACCCCCAAACCCCTCATTCCCTCTCACCCTCTCCGTCGTCACCCCTATCCTTCTCTCTCAAACTCTCTCTGCGCTAACCCTAATCCCCTGTTGCTTGCTCGTCGTTAACAATGGTGGCTCACCACCTTTCCCAGCTTCAATGGCTCTCCCATGACTGGGTTCTACTATCTTTGGGGTCCTCAAGGGACCAGTGACCGGTCCACTCACCCCTGGGTCTGTTCTCACCATCCTCGGGCCACCATGGCTCTATTGAGTAAGATCGTCCTATTTTCTTGTTAGACCTATGATTTCTAAGCCAGTCTCTCTATCTCTGGGTTATTTTTCTCAAAACCCTTATTCCCTCTCTTAACTCTTTAGATCTATTACAGATCTGAGAATATTTGAACTATTTCTTTGCTTGTTTTATGAAAACTTTTCGATTTTCAAAGCGTCGCTTCATTTATTTTCACAACTAGGGTTTCTGAAACTTTCTTCAAGAACGATTTTGATTATTAAGTATTGTTCTCTGATTCCTGAGTGTCTAATCGGTTTTTTGTTAAGCTTTCCCTTTAAACCTAACTAGTTATGTTGAAAACCCCTAATTTTTGGCTTTAGTCTTGGATTCTGAGTTCGTCTTTACTGTTTGTTCATTCGATTTGTTTGTATGTTTGATTATCATGAATATTCTTCGATTAATTAGAGTATTTTATGATTTTCACTCTGGTGATATCTTATTGGGGTTTCCGATTTGGTTCTTTCTGTTTATACTCCGTTTATTGGTTTTATTCATGGAAGTCTATACTATTTCCCTTAATATTAGTACTATTATTTATTCGTGAATCCTTGATTTACTGTGTTGATATTCTTACACTGATTTTTGACTATTTTTCCTATTTTTACAACCTTTAAATTATTTTTTACCTTACTATGTGGTTGACTGTATTATTAATTGATTCTTACTGTTATTTCTTTAATTGGACCTTTATGTATTTACCCCTAATTACTCATTTTGTACCTATGTCTTTTTTGAATTCTTTCTTTAAATTATTACATGCTTTCTGCCGTTGGTATGTCACTCCCTTAATTAAGGGAAGATTCGACCAATTTCTGCTTCTAATTGATTATGTGGCTTTACAATTGCTGAACAACTTGATTCTTACCTTATTTACCTAGCTTTTAAACTATTATATATACTCTCTTCTCTTTTCATTATAGACATGAACACATTAGTTCACAAACTCTCCCACACTTAAAGCTTTTCTACTCTTTCTTGTTACTTGCTACTATTACTGAAACTAGCCTGGTTGTAAGTCAAGGCTAGTTATTGCACTCTACTGCCCTTCACATTGTGTCTACTCTCCTTAACTGGTATGTTCTGATTTAAATCCAAGTTTCAAACTCTATGTGTTTTCTTACTGCTGTAGTTTACTGATTACTAGTCTATATCTGATATTCTGAAGTTTTTCAATATGTAGTTAGCATGTTTTCACTTAGCATGTTAATTCTGTCTTAATTAAACTTTTAATCAGCATGTTATGAACCTGTCCATTCCTTTGTAGTATGTATTAAATTGGCTCTACGCTATTTATATAGGTTTGAATGATTGTCTATTTGTTACCTAATTTCTAGTATGCACCTGTTTTTGCAAACAAATAATTTGTTATCCCTTTGTAATAATTATTGTAAGCAAATATTGGGGATGGCTAGTGAAATGGGGAGGGTAGCTATATAATCATATTAATGTCATTGGGTAGAAAGCATGTAATAGGCTTTACATTCCTTATATTTGCATTAGAACCCATGTTTAGGACTAATATGCTCATCCAAATCATGCCAGACATGCACGAGATATCATGTTCCTAGGATTTCATATTTACTGTTTCAGCATCTCATCTACCACTAATCCATGTTTATGATTATCACTTAGAGGTCCTGCTTCTAGGAAAATAAATAACATTAACATAAAAATTGTTACCCTTGTGTGCATTCAGAAATCATGCTTTAACAATTCTGTAACTCCCGTGTGTATTTAGAAATCATGCCTTAGGAAATTCTATGCATTCTTAAGTTATGTCGTGTGTATGTGCATATTAGATACCACGATCTAGGATGTTGTTTTCATTTGTTTAAGACGCCTAGTTTAACTATTGCAACGACCCAGCCGGTTGTTTTGCGTATTAAGATCCCATTTCCTCAAATGAAACCTTCTATAGCGTCTATTCGTGCTTTATGACTCGCGGGAGCAGGTGGTTCAGGATTTGGGGATGATTTGGATGGTTTAGGAACACTTGGTTCCTTAAGGCTGGCCTATTTGGCCAAGTTTGACTTCGGTCAAAATTTTGAGCAAACGACCTCGGAATCGAGTCCTAACAGCTCCAGTAGCTCCGTATGAAGATTTCGGACTTGGGCATATGTTCGGCTCGGGTTTCTGATGACCCGGGAGCATTTCGGCGCCCGAAATGGAAATCAGGATTTCCTTAAGTTTAGAACTTGGCCTGGAACGGGATTTAATGCTATCGGGGTCCGAATGGAATTCCGAGACCAGCAATAGTTCCGTATAGTCATTTACGACTTGTCTGCAAAATTTGGGGTCATTCCGAGTTGTATAGACCCGTTCGGCGCAATGCCATGAATTCTAGAATTCCAAAGTTATTAAGTTTGAATAATTTGGTTTTGGGGTTGAATTTTGAGTTCCGTTGTTGTTTTTCATATTCCGGAAGTTCGAGCGAGTCTGTATCATGAATACAGACTTGCCGGGGCTTTTGGATAGGGTCCCGGGGGGCTCGGGGGTGTTTTAAACCCTCGGGAGCTAAGTTAGAAAAACCAGAAAATCCCTGTCTGGTTTCCTTCTCTACGATCGCAGAGGGATGATTGCGATCGCAGAGAGGGATTTCTTCTGGGCTAAATTTTTTGCTCTGCGATCGCAGACATCACCCTGCGATCGCATAAGTCTCTCCCCCCCTACTCTCTACGATCGCAGACCTCACTCCTGCGATTGCATAAGCCTAACTCCTCACTCTCTTGCGATCACAGGCTCCACTATGCGATCACATAGTGTTGTTTGGGGGCCCAGGGCCATTTGTTCTACGCGATCGCAGACCTCCAGCCGTGACCGCAGTGGTCTGGCAGCTTGGTCTCTGCGATCGTAGGACTGATGGCCCGATCGCGGTGAAGGTTTTCCTGGGCAGTACTTAAATGTCCAATTACGGATTTTCTTCTTCATTTTCAATACCCAACCTCCATTAAATCTCCTCAAAGCTAGGGAAAAGATGTCCAAGGTCAAGTTCCTCAAGGGTAGTTTAATTTCCTCTCTAAATTCATGGATTAATTATGGAATTCCAACTAGGTTACCTATTAAAATATCAAATCATGGGAAAATTGGGTAGAATATTCTAGGGCTTTGATAATTAGTGAATTACTCCTTTATAGCCATGAATTCCAAAATAAATTATGTAATTACGATCCTTAGGCTTCGGGTAATTCATTCCTTCGAGAATTTTCAAAATCCAAACGCGTGGGCTCGGGGTCGAAATTTCAAACACCTTCAAGAATGCTATATTTTGGAATATCTTGTTAATTCTTATTCCTAGAGCATGAATTGACTCAATTATACTATGTTTGGCTAGTGGAGATCCATCAGGAGTAGTTTCAGAAATTCGAGCGCATCTTTGATCCGATCCTTGGTCCGAGGAGTGCTTTTATCTAGGTGAGTCTCCTTTTTAATCTCGTCTGAGGTAAGTTGTCCCTCTAGGTAGCCTTGTTTGCTATGTGATCTTGTTTGGAGGCTACGTACGCACCGAGTGACGAGAGTCCGTACGTAGTGGCTATTACTGTTTCGTCCGGGTAGCGAGGACACATCATGCTCATTGTTTTCCTCTGTTGTAGCATAGTTATGACTTGTATACTTGGGTGCTTGTTATTGTTGTCTTTGAACGTTATGATACTTGGCTTGATTTAAGGGTGATAAGAGGGTCACGGAAGAACGATAATTGACTATATTATGGGATCGGGTCGTACGCCACGGCAGATTGATAATTGACTATATTATAGGATCGGGTCGTACGCCATGACAGATTGATAATTGACTATATTATTGGATCGGGCCGTACGCCACGACAGATTGACAATTGACTATATTATGGGATCGGGCTGTACGCCACGGCAGATTGATGATTGACTATATTATAGGATCGGAAGTACGCCACGGTAGATTGATGATTGATTATATTATGGGATCGGGCCGTACGCCACGTCGAGATTGAGACTACCAGGGTGGGATCGGGCCGTACGCCACGGCGAGATTGAGACTACCAGGGTGGGATCGGGCCGTACGCCACGGCGAGATTGAGACTACCAGGTGGGATCGGGTTGTACGCCACGGCGAGA
The DNA here is from genome assembly GCA_005239495.1 of Nicotiana undulata. NCBI lineage: Eukaryota > Viridiplantae > Streptophyta > Magnoliopsida > Solanales > Solanaceae > Nicotiana > Nicotiana undulata. The sequence continues at coordinate 42,161 of ML253852.1, read as the reverse complement.
TTGAGACTACCAGGGTGGGATCGGGCTATACGCCACTGCGAGATTGAGACTACCAGGGTGGGATCGGGTCGTACACCACGGCGAGATTGAGACTACCAGGGTGGGATCGGGTCGTACGCCACGGCGGATACCAAACTTGTTTGATTTGGGATTGTTATTTGATGCCGGTTACTGATGTACTTGATTATTTGTTTTACTTGCCTGCAGTTTCTTTACATCCTGCTTACTTTACGATTGTTGGACCTTAGTGAGTATCGAGTTGACTTCTCGTCACTACTTCTTCGACATTAGAAGGGATACTCACTGGGTACATATTTATATATATGTACTCATGCTGAACTTTCTTACCTTTTTCTGTACTTGACTGTACAGGTCCGGAGGTTGGTCCATCTGATTTTCAGGCCGGTGCCAGATACTGATAGCGTGGTCATACTTCACGGTGAGCTGCTTTCCTGATGACTTCCTAGCAGCGTCCGGGAGTTTCTTTGTTATGTTCTCTGTCTATTTCACTCAGACTGAGACCCTGTATATGTTGTAGCCATTGTATATTCAGTAGTTTCCCGTGACACTCGTGACACTAGCTCCTGGCACACATGCGATATTTATATTTTTGGGGTATTGGGATGTGTATCGATATGTATGTTTTATTTCGGCTTTATACCTACTATGACTTTACTTTCACTCAAGGCTAGCATCATGTTAGTTGTTTTAAACTGGTAATCATTGACCTGTTGATCGAATGGGAAGGGTATCACCTAGTGAAAGTTATATCGGCTTGCCTAGCCCCACTGTTGGGCGCCATCGCGACCTGAATTAGGGATTTGGGTCGTGACAACTACTGTTTCATGAAAATGCATAAAACAATCTCACATTATGATGTTTTCTGAATAAAACTGGTAACAATCTCTGCATTCTACGATTCGTATCACCTAGAACAACATGCTTTTAGGTAAAAACAACTTCTGAACTGTCTAATAATTCTGGTAACTATTATTATGCACAGTCCCACGCTTAGGCAAGCCTTAGGAAATCAATTTATATAAAACTGGAAAATGGTTTGATTGTGTTTGCTTCTTAAAGATAAAATCAGTAGGCAAACTGATTAGGGCCTTGCTGTTGAGTTTATGAAACAACGTTGCATATTTCTTGCATTGACATTCACTTAGATATCCTGTTTAGGATGCTTTCTAATAAAAATTCCTCTTGTTTGTGTTTGAGACGTGTTGCTTATGTGCATTACATGTGGAGGTAAATTTGAGCCTCTTAACTGCCTTCCTGCACTTATCTGTTAGTCCTATTTGATCTTGCATGCCTTTTAGTGTTTTACCTTTTGAAACCATAGGGGTTTGTCTAGAACTGCCTATATCTAGAGGTCCTAAATCCCTCCAGGACCGCAAGGAATGGACGGGTAACCGCACACCTAGAGCTCGTTAAATAAAACTCGCTTAATAACCGCTAAGGGGTGGGATAATGGGTAGAAAAGGATTTGATGACTGGTGCGCTAATGCCACGTGTATCCCCTCACTGAGGAGTGATTACCGGGTATTTCATTGATGTGATACTATAGGATAAGCAATTGAGGACTTCCTTTGCCCTTTATCACACATATGTGCTTAGAGTGTGAATCTTTCAAAACCTTTATTTGTTTACATATGTGTGCTTAGACTCTGGATCTTTCAAAACCTTTCTTTGTTTACATATGTGTGCTTAGACTGTCTATTTGCTACTTGATTAATTCACAAAGTTCGTTTGGTCGGGAACCACAGTTGTGGACTTTGAGGGGTGCCTAATACCTTCCCCTTGAAGTAATTTCAAGCCCTTTCCCAATCTCTGGTTATTCAATCTATGTTGTAAGTAACCCTTAGTAGGTGCCCTAACGCACCTTAATTCGTTAGGTGGAGACTCTTCAAATCCTTCACATCCCTTATCCCAAAAAGAAAATGAGTTGTCCCAATAATGTCAATAACCCTGACTAATCCGAAAGGAGAGGAAAAGGGGGCCTGACAGCATGGCAACTCTGCTGGGGATTTTTAGGCTTTCACCATTTCAAACTATTTTGTGAATTTGTATCTTTACTTTGTTAATACTTGCACCCTTTACCTTTCCCCCTTATGTGCAATTAATAGTTTATTCCTTCCAAGTCTTTATTTTTCCAAAAACAAAGCTGACACGTTTCTTTGTTTTCCTTTGTAATTGCTTTTAGTTATAACTGTTGTATGTACCACTTTCATAACGTGCAAATACATGACTACATGCTTTCTATTGCTTATTTATTGTTGCATAATCATGATCAACATCATATTCCACTCATGCCTATACAAATCCTATAGCAATGCTTGATGAGTGGTTGCGCTCTTCCTATTTATATCACCCTCTAAATTCGGAAAGGCTTATTTGCGGTAAAACCAGTCGATCAGCGTTGCAGTCGATGGTTCCGTGCCTTCCCCCTTGAGTTGTCCGCTCAAGGGTACCAATCTAGACCCACATAGAAAACCTTACTCTTGTTGTATTGTGCATGCATCATGGTCAAACATAGCCGGGTTAATGTGTCGTCCGCACAATAACCCTTTAAGACAGCCTTATCCAAAAGTCCACTGGGAATTTCATAATCCCAACGGACGCAATCACGTTATGTGCATTTTTTTGGAGAACTAAATGCATGTATGTTAATCATAAGTGTATAAATAGTCAAGTCTAGCAGGGGTAAGGGCCTAACATATTTTGTCTTGAAGAAAATGAGGCACGAGGTCCCCAAATTCGGTATGGTCAGCAATATCCCTCCAATGTTCTTGAACTGGTGGGAAGACCTTTCCTCTAGTGATAAGAAACACGTAAAGAAGTACCCAGGTAATTTACCGTCTCTCTTGGACATCCAGTCAAACAACATGTTGATTGAGGCCGCTACTTTATTCTGGGATAGTGAAAGAGTTGTATTCCTCTTTGGGAATATTGAGATGACACCGCTTTTAGAAGAGATATGACGACTAGCTGGGTTAGTTTGGGAGACCCCTGGATTGTTGGTACCTGAGAACCGCACGGGAAAAGGTTTTCTGAAAATGATGGGGTTGAAGAAGAACATTGAATTGGAGTGTTTGAAGCAATCCTACATAAACCTCGAGTACTTATATGAAATATACGGTCACAACAAATCATACTGTACCTATCATGATGCGTTTGCCATCACATATCTGGGTCATATCCACCGTAGAGTATTTGTATTCATTGTTTACTTTCTGGGCTTGATAGTGTTTCCAACAAAGAGGGAAAGGATTCATACTAGGTTAGCCATGGTTGATCACATCTGATATTTGTCGAGCCTTGGAGCGTTGTCATGGAGGAGCTAAGCATTTTGAGGGTTGCAACCTGTTGCTGCAACTATGGATCTTAGAACATCTTCAAAAGGGCCAGTATCATCAAGAACTTTCGCGAAGGGCTTGGAATGACCACATCGCTTTCCATCACCCCAAGTGGATGACATATATTCCCGATAGATTTGCTCAGCCAGAGACTGCAAAGGAGTGGGTGGAGTTCTTTGATAACCTAACAGAGGAGCAGGTACAATGGATGTTCGAGTGGTTCCCGATGGCCGAGTTTATCATCAGGTCCAGGATTGCACTACACTTAGTGCTGATCAGGTTGAGAGGCATATATCCTTATGTTCGTCTCCGAGTCATGAGGCAGGCAGGCAGAAAGCAAGTTGTTCCGAGGGTTGATAAGATGAGTCACTTCAGAGCGTATTTCCAGGACGAGAACGTCCCCTACAAGTGCCAAGCCCAACACATGTGGCACTGCAAAATCATAATGGAGAAGAATACTATTGAACCAGACAGGTACCATGCAGAATGTGCACCTTTATACAGGGCGTGGTATAAAGACAACTTGGACGGGTTAGTGAGGCCAGGAATCAGCCGAGGCAACATAATCATGGACGAGAATGCTGAGGCTCAGGTCAAGTACAACCGTCTACGCAAAATGATCCATTACTCTGAGAACGAGCACTGGTAAATACATGAAACCAACAAAAGGTTGATCGAAGAGTGGAAAGATATGGCTATCCGTTCAAACAAGAAGCTGGAATAATTGGAGTGAGGCATAGTGGAGCTGGATGGAAAAATCATCAAGAGGGTTGAAAACTGTCAAAAAGCCGAGGGAAATAAAGGAGGTCACCTGGCCAGAGCATACTTGCTGCTGCGACTGCGCGAGCTAGGGAACTTGTTCGATGGGATCAAGGATATCCAATCTGGGGAAGGTCTTTCTGGGAACAAGTAGGCTATGTTTCCCTTTTTCTTTTATCAATGTAATAAGGCTGAGTGCCATTAGTGACTTTATTTCCTGTTTGTTATTTTAGTGTCGTTTTGGGATTCGTCTATTTTTCATTAGTGAAATGAGGCATTTTGGTACCTAAGTTCTCCAAATCAACTTTTCGCTAGGCCTATCTCGGGCACAACGAGGCTCCAAAATTAGGAAACGCATTTATGTTCCTGCAATATGTGTTTAAATACTGCAAGTATTTTCTCACGATCCTCACTAACTTGGCTTTATTTTTGTTTTATTTTTACTTTCTTTTGATTATTCCCCTCCCCAAAGGTTGGTTCGTGCATTATGGCATCATCATTATACCACACAAGATCCAGGGGCCCTCCACCTTCTCCTCCTCCTAGTCCACCTAAAGGCAAAGGCAAAATGGAAGATTTGAGCAATATCAAAAAGGAAAACACAATGCCAACTGAACGAACAGAAGCTTCTGACGGTCAAGGTACCTAGGTTCAGAATGATGATGTGTCACAACTCGAGCAAAGGTTGTTGAAACTCCAAGGGGAGCTTGAACATGTTCCAAACTATGCAAATTTGTCCTTCTCACTTAGTGTTCCAGATGTCAATCACCCGAACACTCGCAATCCTGCTCCACCTCTGAATACCCCAAACAAACAGAACCCTCCTACAACTCACCACCACACAACTCCACCGAAAAATCAAATTGTTCCACCACAATACCAACACAACACTTGCCACACTCCGAGAAACACCCCACCAATCATCCTTGAACCACAAAACTCCACCAATGGCCATCTTTATGCTCATGCTTCCGACCATCAGAACAACCCCATATATGTGGAGACTCTACCTCACTCAACCCAACTCATCTCTTACACACCTGAATCTAGTGAGAAGGATATGCTTATTAAGATCTTGGCCGAAGAACTCACGAATCTGACTAGCCGAGTTCAACACATCGAAGAAGGTAAGGGAATTGAAGGACTGAACTACGAAGATCTCTGCATACAGCCTGATGTGGAACTGCCGGAGGGTTACAAACCTCCCAAGTTCGAGATGTTTGACGGTACAGGTGATCCCAGAGTCCATCTGAGGACCTATTGTGACAAATTGGTTGGAGTGGGAAGAGACGAGAAGATTCAGATGAAATTGTTTATGAGGAGACTCACAGGGGATGCTCTGTCTTGGTACATCAGCCAAGACCCTAAAAGGTGGTCCAATTGGGTAGGCATGGCATCAAATTTCATGGACTGGTTCAGGTTCAACACGGAGAATGTTACAGACGTGTTGTATATTCAGAATCTCAAAAAGAAGCCCACTGAAACTTTTTGCGAGTCTGCCACTCGCTGGAGGTCAGGCCTGCCCTAGACGAAGAGCAAATGAACAAATTCTTCGTCCGGGCACAGGACCGCAGTATTATGAGAGGTTGATGGTGATTTAAAACCACAAATTCTCTGACATCATCAAGATAGGTGAGAGAATCGGAGAAGGGATTAAGAGCGGAATGGTCACTACTTTTGAAGCACTACAAGCCACGAACAAGGCGCCGCAATATGGCGGCATATCCAAGAAGAAAGATGTGGGAGCAGTAATGGTTGCACAGGATCCCCACTGACGTATTAAACCTCTCCACTAACATACCAAGCACCCCCGCCTACATATCAGCTAGCACCTCCACCAACATATCAACTATCTCCCCCACCAACTTATCAACCCACATCTCATAGATATTCCCAACCAGCCACTATTTATCATACATACAACTCTCAACCATCTCACTTCCCGTCACCTCCAGCTCGCTAGAATTTCCCAACACCTCGACCAAACATTGACCGCAGGCCGCCCAAACAATACACCGCCATTGCCGAGCCCATTGACCAGTTGTATGAAAGGATAAAAGTTGTTGGTTATGTCACTCATATCCCTGCTGTGACCCCAGAAAATCCATCCCAATGGGTCAATCCAAAAAAAAAACATGTGCATACCATTCAAGCATGAAGGGACATACTATTGACGAATGCCGCTCACTGAAGGATAAGATCCAGTCTTTGATTGATAATAAGATAATACAAGCAACGAAAGCTACTCCCAATGTCCGCAACAATTTTCTCCTAGACCATAGGGGTGGAGGCATCAACATAATAGAGATAGAGGAAGAATGGGATCCAGAGGGGTCGATCGGGGTGATCAAAGAAGGTGATGACCCAAAAACGCCAGCGGTCACACTTAATCCCACCATAGTCCAGATTCACCCGACAGGAGATGTTAAGGTAGTTGCGTCAGTCCCACTTGCAGACGCACCTGTGCCGTTTGAGGTTGACGTAATGCCATCTACCACGACAGCTGTCCCATTTGAAGTAAAGATAGCCACACCAATTACAGTGATAGTGTCAACCACACCGCATTTCAACACTAATGATATGCCCTGGGATTACGTTGTTGAGGCTAGAAGGAAAGGGAAGGTCAAGATAGAAGAAGTTGGTGCTGCTCAGGGGATGACCAGGACCGGCAGGGTCTATACACCTGAACACTTGGCAGAGTCCAGCAAACAGGCTTCCAACAGACCACCCATCATTGAAACAGGCCCGGATGATCTCTAGAGGAAGGTGCACGCCAAGGAATATTCAGTCATAGATCAACTAAACAAAACTCCAGCCCAGATATCCATTCTATCATTGTTGCAGAACTCGGAAGCGCACAAGAATGCTTTGATGAAAGTGTTGAACGAAGCATATGTGCCTAATAACATCACAAGTGGAGAAATGGCCAACATGGTGGGACAGGTACTAGAAAGTCAAAAAATTACTTTCCACGAGGACGAACTACCGCCTGAGGGGTTAAGTCACAACAAGGCACTGCACAACATTGTGCAGTGTGAGGATTACTTCATCACTAGGGTTCTAATCGACGGAGGATCTAGCCTCAACATCTTCCCATTGACAACACTCAAGAGATTGGGCAAGGGATTGCACGAGATAAGAGAAGGGTCCATGAATGTAAAAGTTTTCGACGGTTCTCAGAGGTCCACCATTGGCGAAATAAGTCTTTGTCTGCAAATGATACCTACATGGTTCGAGGTCGAATTCTAGGTGCTAGATATATATGCGTCCTACAACCTATTATTGGGACGACCATGGATATATGCCGCTGGGGCTATGGCATCAACATTGCTTCGGGTAGTAAAATTCGAAAGGAACCACTAGGAAGTAATCATCCATGGAGATGGAAGCAACCCTATCTACAACCGCCAGACCATCCCGGTGGTTGGGGGTAGAAGACGGCTGGGTGGAGAAACCTACCACCACATCGAGCGGGTTAACACGATAGACAAGAATAAGTAGTGGGATAGTAAGATCGAAAGCATATTGAATTGGAGTGGATACGAGCCTGGCAAAGGACTTGGCAAGAATCTTCAGGGAATCACCAAGCTGATACAGCACAAGCGCCATGGCACCACATTTGTCCTCGGATATAAGTACACTTAGCAAGAGTACAAAGATTGGTCGCCACCATGGTGCGGTCCCTAATATCCATTGGAACAACCTATACCACATCTAGAGCAGACTTTCCAGCAAGCCGACATCATATGGGGGTTAGAGGAGGAAGAAGCAATGGCAGCCTTGAAGAATCTATTTCTGGAAGATGAAGATATGGACTGTTGTGTTATTGTCGAGGAGGAAGATGAGTAAGGCCCTACCATCCAAGCCGTGAGCACGGGATCATTCCTCCGGAACTGGACTGTCAGACCATCCAGGGCGCGACGAATCCCGGGCATTACTATTTCCTGTCTTGATAAACCAATGAATGTTAAACATGCAATGAGACAACGCAATAATAGGGCAGCGATTCAAAAGAAGAGGATGTCATACCTAATGAAATTGTCAGAGAAGTAGAGGACTGTGAGAACTGATCTAAGTCCAATCTGGACAAAACTGAGGTAGTCAACCTTGGAGATTCAGAGACTGTGAAAGAAATTCACATCAGCATCCACTTGTCACCGTCAGAGAAAGAAGAATACATACAATTCTTAAAAGAGTATGAAGACATATTTGCATGGTCGTATGATGATATGACCGGGTTAAGTACATCCATTGAGGCTCACAAGTTTCCAACCAATCCAATGTGCCCGCTAGTAAAGTAGAAATTCCGGAAGTTCAAGTCTGATATAGGTCTGAAAATCAAGGAGGAGGTAACTAAACAAATAAACGCCAAGGTCCTCAGGGTGGTCGAATATCCAACATGGTTAGCCAACATCGTGTAGTACCAAAGAAGGATAGAAAGGTCAGGGTTTGTGTCGACTATCGGGATCTCAACCGGGCTAGTCCAAAGGATGACTTCCCCCTTCCAAATATACACATCCTGATCGACAATTGTGCCAAGCATGAACTCCAATCATTTGTGGATTGTTTCTCCGGTTACCATCAGATTTGGATGGACGAAGAAGACGCTGAGAAACGACTTCCATTACGCCATGGGGAGTATACTGCTACAAGATGATGCCATTCCGCCTAAAGAATGCTGGGGCTACTTATATGAGAGTTATGACCATTATCTTCCATGACATGATACATAAAGAGATCGAGGTATACGTGGACGACGTAATCATCAAGTCCAAGAAATCCACTGACCATATAGCAGATCTGAGGAATTTCTTCAACAGATTCCGGAAATACAACCTGAAGTTGAACCCCGCCTAGTGTGCATTAGGGGTTCCCGCTGGAAAATTTCTTGGGTTCATCGTCAGCCGCCGAGGAATAGAATTGGATCCATCAAAGGTCAAGGCCATCCAGGAGTTTCCACCACCAAGAAATAAGAAGGATGTAATGAGTTTTCTAGGACGCCTTAACTACATCACTCGGTTTATAGCCCAGTCTATGGACATATGTGAACCAATCTTCAAGATGTTAAAGAAAGATGATGCGACCAAATGGACCGAGGATTGTCAAAAGGCCTTCGACAGAATTAAGGGGTTTTTATCAACACCGCCAGTCTTGGTATCGCTAGAGCCAGGTAGACCCTTGCTACTCAACCTCGCAGTACTAGTTGGAGCTTTCGGCTGCGTTCAGGGCATCACAACGAGACACGGAGAAAAGAGCAGGCTATATATTATCTTAGTAAGAAGTTCACTCCATACGAGGCACGGTATTCTCTACTGGAACGTACCTGTTGTGCTCTAACTTGGGTACCCAAGAAGCTGATGCACTATTTCTGGGACTGAACAACATACCTTATATCAAGGATGGATCCCTTGAAGTATATCTTTCAGAAACCCGTGCCCACTAGCAAGCTGGCTAAGTGGAAAATCATGCTGAGTGAGTTCGACAACGTCTATGTGACCCAGAAAGCGGTCAAGGGACATGCATTGGCAGACCATCTTGCTGAGAATCCTGTAGGAGGAGAATACGAGCCCCTGAAAATGTATTTTCCCGATGTAGAAGTATTGTTCTAGGAGAGGACATTGTAGAATCCTATGACGGTTGGAGAATGTTCTTTGACGGAGCAGCGAATTTCAAAGGAGTCGGTATCAAAGCTGTCTTAGTATCTGAAACCGATCAACATTATCTGATATCTGCCAAACTCAGATTCCCTTGCACTAACAATATGGAAGAGTATGAACCTTGCATAATAGAGCTCAACATGGCAATCGACATGAATATTCAGGAGTTGCTGGTAATCGGTGACTCAGATTTGCTAATACACCAATTACAAGGAGAATGGGCTACCAAGAATTCCAAGATACTGTCGTATCTGCACCATGTGCAGGAGTTGAGAAAGAGGTTCACGAAGACAGAATTTTGGCACGTCCCCAATATTCAGAACGAGTTTGTTGATGCATTGGCCACTCTATCATATACAACATCCAGATAAGAACTTCATTGAACCTATTCCAGTAAAGATCCATAGCTAGCCGGCATATTGTGCCCATGTTGAAGTGGAAGCGGACGGAAAACCATGGTTCCACGACATCAAGGAATACTTGGCAAAGGGAGAGTACCCAGAGCATGCGAATCATACCCAGAAACACATGTTTCGGAGGTTGTCCAACAGTTTCTTTCACATCGGAGGAATCCTGTACAGGAGAACTCCCGATTTGGGATTACTGAGATGTGTTGATGCAAAGGAAGCCTCAAAACTATTTGACGAGATGCATGATGGGACCTACGGACCACATATGAATGGTTTTTGTCTTGGACAAGAAGATACTCAAAGCCTGTTATTTCTGGATGACCATGGAAACAGATTGCATCTAGTATGTTCAGAAATGCTACAAATGTCAAGTACATGCAGACATGATAAAAGTACCACCAAACGAGCTAAATGCAGTAGGCTCACCATGGCCATTCGCCGCCTGGGGAATGGATGTCATTGGACCGATCGAGCCTACCACCTCAAATGGACACAGGTTCATCCTAGTAGCTATCGATTATTTCACAAAATGGGTCGAAGCAGCATCTTACAAAGCAGTGACTAAGAAAGTCATGGCAGACTTTGATCGCGACCGCATTGTTTGTCGGTTCGGAGTTCCAGAATCAATCATCACTGACAATGACTCCAATCTCAACAGTGATCTGATGAAAGCCATGCGCGAGACTTTCAAAATCAAGCACAGAAATTCTACAACCTATAGACCTCAGATGAAAAGAGTTGTAGAAGCCGCCAACAAGAACATTAAGAAGATACTAAGAAAGATGATAGGAAAGCACAAACAATGGCACGAAAAGCTATCATTTTCCTTACTGGGATACCTCACCACAGTCCGTACATCAACCGGGGTAACTCCTTACTTACTAGTTTATGGTACAGAAGTTGTTATTCCTGCCGAGGTAGAGATTCCTTCCTTAAGGACTATACGAGAAGATGAGCTCAGCGACGCATAATGGATAAGGAGTCATTATGAGCAACTAGCCCTCATAGACGGGAAAAGAATGAATGCAGTATGTCATGGGCAACTTTACCAGAACAAGATGTCCAGAGCCTTCAACAAAAGAGTCAAGCCAGGACAGTTCACACTGGGGCAACTGGTGTTAAAGAATATCTTTTCACATCAAGATGAAGCCAAAGGGGAATTATCTCCCAACTGGAAAGGTCCGTATATGGTTCACCGAGTATTGACAGGAGGAGCTCTTATACTTATAGAAATGGACGAAGAAGTCAGGCCAAAACAAATCAATTCAGATGCAGTCAAGCGCTACTATGTGTAATTCTTTATGCTTTTCTCAAATGATGTAAATTGAACTACGCCTGACCTAATTCCCGTTTAAGATGGGATACGTAGGCAGCCCTATGGGTTCGGTCATAATTCAATAAAATCTCATTTTCCCCGCGCAATTGGAAACTGCGGCAGACGTTTGAGGAGCGCCCTCAAAATGCCGAAGCAAGTTCAGCCGATCGCAACATGTGCAACAGTCAGAGACATCAACCCATCTAACTGGGGCAGAATTTTGGGGAGGACCCTCAAAATTCCATAGCACGAAAGGTTGCAATGTCTCGAATCTTGTCACGGTCATCGGTTCATCTAAATTTCCTAAAATATATTTTTTACTATGTCTTTACAAAGTCTTGCATGCTTTCTTGTAAAATAGCTCTGTTTAGCAAACGCTACCCCGATGATTTGAACAAGATCATCAGACCAAGTCGAGCAAGCCAAGCAAACCCAACAGGAACACGAATTAACCTCCCTATCTACAGAACTCACGATTTTTCTTTGGATGCAGGAACAATGAATAAACATGTTTCGAAGTCACAATTCTCCAAATAGTTCCAATTGCCGAAATTTGCTATCAACACAATAATAAACATGCTTCATAGTACAATTCTCACAGCGATCGCAACGACAAAATCTGCCACCAGCTTAGAAACCCTGTCACTATCTGCTATTTATTCTTATGCATAAGTCTAAGCTCTGCCTTCTTCTGCATGGGACTAAGCTCTGTCCCGCATTTTGCATGAGGTTAAGCTCTACCTCTACTCTGCATAAGTCTAATCTCTGCCTTCCCCTTGCATGAGGCTAAGCTCTGCCTCAATCTGCATAAGGCTAATCCCTGCCTTCATCTGCATAAGGCTAATCTCTGCCTTCATCTTGCATGGGACTAAGCCATGTCCCGCATCTGCATGAGGTTAAGCTCTACCTCCACATTTTCATAAGGCTAATCTCTGCCTTCCCTTTCATACGGCTAATCTCTGCCTTCATCCGCGTAAGGCTAATCGTTGCCTTCCCCTGCACGAGACTAAGCTCTGTCTCCATCTTGCATGAGATTAAGATCTACCTCCACATTTGCATAAGGCTAATCTCTGCCTTCCATTTGCATAAGGCTAATATTCGCATAAGGCTAATCTCTGCCTTCATTTGCATGAGACTAAGCTCTGTCTCCACACCTGCATGAGGCTAAGTTCTGCCCCCAATTTACTTTTCACCGAGACTAAGCGCTGTCTCTCAAGTATTATCTACTTTGCTCCTTTTTCGGGCTAAGCTCTGCCCTCCAATTCGCAAGACTAAGCCTTGTCTTGTCAACATCATATTATTGCATCTCATAGGCTGAAATATCGCCAACTTGTCCAAAGGCGTCATAGTCTAAAGGCATCATCCTCATAGTCGGAAGACAACATGCCATGACCTGAGGATCTCTCTAAATTTTGCATATCATTATTCAAAGGCGTCATAGTACGGAGGCACCATCTTCATGGCCTGAGAACGTCATTTCAAGGCCCGAGAATCTCTCATCAAACAATTCATGGCCCAGGACATCATGATCTAAGGACATCATCCCCAACCGTCCGAAGACAACTTTCATAGTCCAACGGGAAACAACATCATGTTTAAATTTATGCACAATATATGCTTGTAGTATTCTTATTTGTAGGTAACTCGGCAAGCAACAACTATCCCAGCAGGAGCGATCCCGCTCCGATTCCCTCAACTATATCAAACCTGACGTCCCTCGTAAAACATTCATTCACCCATCCCTAGATGTTGCATCCATTCTTGCAATGACTTCATTGGTATATTTCGCCGCTGGATCCAGAACTACACACGGCTGATTCCTGTAAAACCAGGGATATGTAGGCAGCTCAGAAGTCAGGGTGCAACCTAAATCTCTCTAACCATTACGCTCGGTCAAAATTGGCCATCATATCTTTACCCGACAACTCTTTCATCCTTTCCGGGTAAAGAGGGGCAGTTGTTGATACCTATTTTTTTTTCCAAATATTTTTTAATTGCATTTATACCTTCAAAATCATGCATCAATACCAATTGGTATTTTTCCATAATTTTTCTATATTTTTATTAATTTGTCCAGTATTTTATTTTCAATAAATAATTACAAAATTGCATCATAAATGATTTTGAAAACATTTCCTGATTTAATTTATTATTTATGGCCCTATTAAGACCAAATTATTCCATAATTAGCCAAATTGGCACCTTTTGGCTATAATTGCAATAACTTTGCAATTATAGCCCATGCATATAATTTCGTACTTTTTTTACCAGAAATTGGTCTTTTGTATTTTCATATAACAAATAATAATTTTTGAAATATTTCTATGCATGAAATTCATTTTTATAATTAGTAATTAGTTATAAAAAAATTTTAAACTAAATTATCTTGGTATTTAATGAATAGCCCCATTTCATTTCAATTATAACCTATTGAAACTAGCTTAAATCACCTAACTACACTAGCCCAAAGACCCAGACCCAATTCCTAAATCCTACCCGACCCAATTCGCCCAAATCATGGCCGTTGATCATTTTTTATCAACAGTCCAGGTTTAGTCTTTCCTTAATTAACCTAATGACCTACCCCCAAAACCGCCATTCCTTCTCACCCTCTCCGTTGTCACCCCTCTCCTTCTATCTCAAACACCCTATGCCCTAAACCTAATCCCCTTGTTGCTTGCTCGCCATTAACAATGGTGGCTCACCACCGTTCCCAGCCTTAATGGCTCTGCCATGATCGGGTCCTGCTATCTTTGGGGTCCTCAAGGGACCAGTGGCCGTTCCACTCACCCCTGGGCCTGTTCTCACCATCCTCAGGCCACCATGGCTCGATTGAGTAAGATCACCCTATTTTCTTGTTAGAACTATGATTTCTAAGCCGGTCTCTCTATATTTGGGTTATTTTTCTCGAAACCCTTATTCCCTCTCTTAACTCTTTAGATCTATAACAGATCTGAGAATATTTGAACTATTTCTTTGCTTGTTCTATGAAAACCTTTACATTTTCAAAGCGTCGCTTCATTTTTCTTCACATCTAGGGTTTCTGAAACTTTCTTCAAGAACGATTTTGATTTTTAAGTGTTTTTCTCTGATTCCTGAGTGTTTAATCAGTTTTTGTTAAGATTTCCTTTTTAACCTAACTAGTTAAGTTGAAAATCCCTTATATTTTGCTTTAATCTTGGATTCTGATTTCGTCTTTACTGTTTGTTCATTCGATTTGTCTATATGTTTGATTCTCATGAATTTGCTTCGATTAATTAGAGTATTTTATTATTTTCACCCTAGTAATATCTTATTAGGGTTTCCGGTTTGGTCCTTTCTATTTATACTCCGTTTATTGGTTTTATTCATGGAAGTCTATAATATTTCCCTTAATATTAGTACTAATTTTCGATTCTTGAATCCTTGATTTACTGTATTGATACTCTTACACTGATTTCCGGCTATTTTTCCTATTTTTACAACCTTTAAATTATTTTTTACCTTAGTATGTGGTTGATTGTATTATTAATTAATTCTTATTGTTATTTTCTTAATGGGACCTTTATGTATGTACCCCTAATTACATATTTTGTACCTATGTCTTTTTGAATTATTTCCTTAAATTATTAACTGTTTTCTGCCGTTGGTAAGTCACTTCCTTAATTAAGGGATGATTCGACTGATTTCTGCTTCTAATATATTTTGTGGCTTATAATTGCTGAACAACTTGATTCTTACCTTATTTACCTAGCTTTCAAACTATTCTCTTTTCATTACAGACATGAACACATTAGTTCACAAACTCTCCTACACTTAAAGCTTTTCTACTCTTTCTTGTTACTTGTTACTATTACTGAAACTAGCTCGGTTGTAAGTCAAGGCTAGTTATTGCACTCTACTGTCCTTCACTTTGTGTCTACTATCCTTAAGTGGTACATTCTAATTTGAATCCAAGTTCCACACTCTATGTGTTTTCATACTGCTGTAGTTTACTAATTACTAGACTATGTCCGATATTCTAAAGCTTTTCAATATGTAGTTAGCATGTTTTCACTTAGCATGTTAATTCTGTCTTAATTCAACTTATAATCAGCATGTTATGAACCTATCCATTCCTTTGTAGTTTATATTAAACTGGCTCTACTCTATTTATATATGTTTGAATGATTGTCTATTTGTTAACTACTTTATGGTATGCACCTGTTTTTGCAAAAAAATAATTTGTTATCCCAAGTTGTTATGATTCTATGCTTAATTCTGCCAACTATATCCTCACTGTTGGTTCTGAAGTTCATACACCTGTGCTAAAAAAGCTTCTGTGCTTCACTATGGGTGTTGTATCTGTCCCCAACTCCCATTATCCCTGTGTGAGAGATTTGTTTTGAACCTGTTTTCTCTGAGTTATTCATCTGTTTTGTTTGATTCCTCAAGTGTTTACACTATCTTTACTCAACTTATTTTACTACTAAACAACTCTTATTTTTAAGACTTCTTCACTCAACTGGATACTTTTTCAGTATTGTTTTCCTATCTAAAAAATTTCAAAACTATGTGAAGCACTCTCACTCTACTCCTAAGTTCTTAGGTTCTTCCCCTCCAATGTATGACTGCCTTGAGATCCTTGTGAGTTCCCTCTGAACTATGACACACTGGGCTGGCCCTTCCACTACACTTACTGAGTTCATGTTATGAAAGTTTGGGTGTGAGCACTGCCCGGGATCCTTGAGGTCCTTTGGGAACTCTAACACACCCGGACATGAGAATGGCTATGAAACTTTGGGCATTTGAGGGTATAGAAAATCTAGTATCCCCAGGATACACTTGGGCCTGCTTCAGGCTCCCTATAGTAAAACTTATTTTTTTTATTGATGTAATTCATTCAGCTGCTGGTTTGTAATAATTATTGTAAACAAATATTGGGGATGGCTAGTAAAATGGGGAGGGTAGCTATATAATCCTATTAATGTCATTGGGTAGAAAGCATGTCATAGGATTTACATTCCTTATATCTGCATTAGAATCCATGTTTAGGACTAATATGTTCATCCAAATCATGCCAGACATGCACTAGATACCATGTTCCTAGGATTTCATATTTACTGTTTCAGCATCTCATCTGTCACTAATCCATGTTTTATGATTATCACTTAGATGTCCTACTTCTAGGACAATAAATAACATTAACATAAAAATGCTTACCCTTGTGTGCATTTAGTAATCATGCTTTAACAATTCTGTAACTCTCGTGTGCATTTAGAAATCATGCCTTAGGAAATTCTGTACATTTTGAAGTTATGCTGTTTGTATGTGCATATTTGATACCATGCTCTAGGATTCCATTTGAATTTGTTGAAGAAACCTAGTTTAACTATTGGTTCATGAAAAGGCATAAAATAATCTCACATTATGATGTTTTCTAAATAAAACTGGTAACAATCTCTGCATTCTCAGATTCGTATCACCTAGAACAACATGCTTTAAGGTAAAACAGCTTCCGAACTGTCCAATAATTCTGGTAACTGTTATTATGAGTAGTCCCATGCCTAGGTAAGCCTTAAAAATCAATTTATATAAAACTGGAAAACTGTTTGATTGTGTTTGCTGCTTAAAGACTCACATGTTTAAAATCAGTAGGCAAACTGATTAGGGCCTTGTTGTTGAGTTTATGAAACAAAGTTGCATATTTCTGTGCATTGACATTCACTTGATATCCTGTTTAGGATCCTTTCTAATAAAACTGCCTCTTGTTTGTGTTTGAGATGTGCTGCTTATGTGCATTACATGTGGAGTTATCAGTTAGTGCATTACATCTGGAGCCTCTTAACTGCCTTCCTGCACTTATCTATTTGTCATATTTGTTCTTGCATGTCGCTTAGTGTTTTCCCTTTTGAAACCATAGGGGTTTGTTTAGAACTGCCTATATCTAGAGGTCCTAAATCCCTCCAGGAACGCAAGGAAGGGACGGGTAACAACACGCCTAGAGCTCGTTAAATAAAACTCGCATAATAACCGCTAAGGGGTGGGATAATGTGTAGAAAAGGATATGATGACCGGTGCCCTAATGCCATGTGTAGCCCCTCACTTAGGAGTGATTACCGGGCATTGCATTGATGTGATACTATAGGATAAACAACTTAGTACTTCCCTTTCCCTTTATCACATATATGTGCTTAGACTATGAATTTTTCAAAACCTTTATTTGTTTACATATGTGTGCTTAGACTATGAATCTGTCAAAACCTTTCTTTGTTTACATATGTGTGCTTAGACTGTCTATTTACAACTTGATTAATTCACAAAGTTCGTTTGGCCGGGAACCACAGTTGTGGACTTTGAAAGGTGCCTAAACCCTTCCCCTTGAAGTAATTTCAAGCCCTTACCCAATATCTGGTTATTCAATCTATGTTGTAAGTAACCCTTAGTAGGTTCCCTAACGCACCTTAATTCGTTAGGTGGCGACTCTTCAAATCCTTCGCATCCCTTATCCTAAAAGGAAGTGAGTTGTCCCAATAATATCAAAAACTCTGACTGATCCGAAAGGAGAGGAAAAAGGGGGCGCGACACCCGTGGCTGTGTGCCACCTGATCCAAACAATATACCCGTGGTGACGTGGCACCTGATCCACACATAACGATCAAGAAAAAAACACCCATCAAGCTGTAATGCTTATATGTACAAAATGCCCTAATATCAACCACAAGCATGCCAAGTGCATAATACAATCCTGGGAGGACGGACATAACCATACCATACAAGAACCCAAGCACGAATAAGGTGCAATAAATGACCTGCATCTCGAGAGCCATCCTACTCATATAACACCACAAACTACACGGGATCATAAAAGACGTGTGAATAATCAAGCCGTCTCACAACCTACATGGCACAATAGAGTATTACATGGAATAGCTGACAACGGGAAAAACATCCAATGCCCGAAGACTCTTCCGTAAGCAATGTTATGCCGAATGAACACATCTGACCTGACGTAGAGCACACATTCATATTAGACATACCAACGGACCTCAAGCCGATTATGTTCATACCATACTGGGCCAACAACCTTTCAAGGATCTATAATAGCCCTCATCATGACACATATGAGCAACCGTGCAATGCGAAACAAACCACACAGTCCACAACAAAATGACTAGAGCTCCTTTCAGGCATAAACTCTAACATTAGCGATAATACTAGAATCTCCATACTTGGTTTCAATCCTTAACAATTAAGTGACTAACATGTAACACTTATACAAATCTCCATGTGGGATACGCTCCCACAACCTTCCGCACCAAGTAGACATGTTTGCACATCCATACCACCAACCGTACTAATTCTGTAAAGCAAATCAAGAATCCGGAAATCAATACACAATGCCTTATTCACAAAACAACATTCTCAGGTGACACTAAGATAATGCTAGCGTACTCTAAACATCAGAATTCTTCCCTGCCCATCCGAGCTTGTGACGTTCTTATCAACACCGAGTCGCAACCTTGATCCTCAACTACCAATTCCCATGCCGCCCACTGCACCTATCATGCCGCTACGCGAGAGTAAAAGAATTCATCATAACCCCTGAACTACTGTTAGAGTAAACACTTCATTGGCTAGAAACCTTTCACTTAAGTCATTCCAGAAGAACCATTGCAACATGCAATTGAATTCCCATAACCGCAGAAAATACAAACCTCAAGTTGTGGTCTAAAATGCCATAACTCTTATGGGATCAATATACACATAACGGACCATCATAATCAAATACCTCCCACTCAATCAAATTAAATGTCTTCCTGCACGTACGTACCACACGAGTCACCTTTATAAATAACATGTCTAAGGAATGGATCATTGCCACAATAATGCTGATTCAAACCATTACTAACCGACAAAACTTCTTCCATTTTACTCTTGGCCCACCTTAGAAAAAAATATAGCTCCATTCAAAAACATAGCAAACTCAATCAGCACTCATCTCGCGTGATCCGATTCACGAGACCACATCATCTCGATATCAATGAACCATCTCACACCCTCCCCATGCACAGAATAATATCTCCAACTGGTACACCCATAATGAAAGATCCTCTACGAATCCGAAGTTGTTTTCTTCCATCTCTCTAACATCACAGCGCAGACCCCGGTGCTAACATAGACACACTCTAAGTCCCTTTCTTAATCCACTTCAAGAACTCGATCCTTAACTAGAAAATGGTCCCAAAATCCTTAGACACTGCACTTTAAATCTTGAACCTACTAGAACCATTGTTGAGAGTCACCCACTCTGTCCTGGCCCCGAATATAATCCAGCTCCAACGCTTTGTTAGCTCGTTAAAACTCCCAAATAAGCAATTGGATGAATTCCTTTCCTTGTACATCACATCCACAAGAAGTATAAACTCTAAGTCTTCCCATAACCTGCACATGAATCGATAAGGCGAAATATAGCACACATTCATCAAAGTTCTTTGCTAGAATAACCACTAATATTTTCTTTTCTTAGTCATAAATAATCCACCAATGCACTGATAACCATAAACCGCAGAAGCAAACAACCTTGCGATCCAATCGTAGACTGTGGGCTCCCTCACATAGCTTTAAGCTACAATCACATAAAGGTAGAACCCAACATGATTCCTCCTTCTCAATTACCATGATCTCGTACCGATAACCTGCCAAATTCCTTGCAACCTCTTGATGAAAATTTCATGAACATTCCAATTTGTCAGTCACAATCGCTCATTCGGCCTCCTACTGGGTAGTAAGTAGAACTCGTTGTAGAACTTCCTCAAAAATTGTGCAACTGCTAACCTTCTCATAGGAGATAAAACACATGTGGAATTCCTTACCGACATCTTCCAGTGACCTTGTAGTGGGTACAACTACCACAAAATCAGTAAACTCTCCTGAGCCCATGCTCGTTCACCGAGTGTACAATTATGTTCATTCCCCATTCATATCAACTGAATGTCCGACAATACATTCCAAACTCGAAGTCACATCATATCCTATAACAAAATCATCCGAATGGATTAATTGCCACAAACTCTAAGCCTCCCCGAAGATCATTTTTCTCTAGCCATCAACTTCAGAAACACTAATTCGATTCTGAAACCGCTACACACCGACATCTCTGACAACCATAACAACACACTGCCCCGAAGGAAAATCAAAGAAGACCACAATACCGAAGATCCTTAATTCTTTCAAACAAGGACGACGACACCACATCACAAATGAGAATTCCATCATGCTAGAAAATATCAAGTCTTGTTACTGCATCAACCAAAGTCTGAACATCCATCGTCTGATTGCCTTTCCTCTGCAAGAATTAAATGCCGAATCTCTGAGCCATGAACCGAGTAGTCCTCCTTCCGGGTCATTCATTGCCGCAACACATAATAAACACCTTACCATTTACACCAACACTGCGTGATAACCATTAATGAATATCATAATGCACCGTGCATAGACTCAAGCCCGTAGGCAACACTAACATCCCGCTGAAATGACAGAACATCCCTCCATGAGGCGACGACAATAGCCCAATCAAATATGCAGGGAAAAACTCCTGCACCACAAATGCAGTACCATTACAACTCCACGACGCCCAATTGATAACAAGCACTCCACGTCGTATAAGAATGGATAGAAAGGAAACGAAGGCATGATCCTTAATGGAATCAAACCGCACGACGAGAAATCAAGAAGGGAAGTGCTCCTAACAGTCCTATAGCTGCTCAACGATAAGTACATACGTCTCCGTAAAATTCCACAAGACTCTACTAGACTTGCTCATGAATCGTGAGACCAAAGTGAACCTAGAGCTCTGATACCAAGCTGTCACGACCCAAAACGCCTTATAGGATGTGATGGCGCCCAACGTCGCCGTTAGGCAAGCCAACGTTGAACTACTAACTGATTACACTTTTTTATTATTTTTCGAATCGTGAATTTTATTATATATGGAAATCAATGCATTAAAATCATGGATACTTACACTTCAAATAGAAATGATAATAAAAGTATGTAAATGCTAAGTAACATCACAACCACATCTAAAACATCCTGTCCAGTATGTAAATAAGACATGATAGAGTAAATAGTATGATGCAGACTCTGTGGGCTGCGGTGTGTAGCCTGAATGTAGCTCACTATAAGTCTCCTTAGCAGTTGCGCATACCCGCCAAGATAACCACCAATTAAACATGTCAGATACTCAACATTTAGTGCATAAGTGTAACATGAGTATGCAGATCAACGTGTACCTTGTAAGTATCTAGCCTAACCTTGGACAAGTAGTGACGAGGGGTTGACATCGACACTTATTAGATGTCCAATAAATAAATATAAGAAATCATAAGCAGGTACGAAGCCCACAACAATAATGGGGTAAATCTGTAAGTTGCATAATCTTCCAAAAATTCCTTTTAAAGGTGTGAATTTCTCAGTCTTGTATTCTACATCAACAACCCAGGCTTGTTAAGTGCCAACATCAAACGGATAAAAAATACCATATAGAATTCCAGGCATCAGTGGAAATATAACCTTATGAATATCCGGACTGCCAGCGAAATAACACATGATTATGCCGAGGTCGTTTGACCCGATCAAGAATAATTGATAAACTGCCGAAGGTCGAGAGGCACGAACCATAGATGCATTTATTATACCGTCGAGATGGTCGACCCGCTATACAAAAAAAGGAAGGAAATTATCGAGTTACAAGACACGTGCTTACAATATATTACATGTGCACAAAATTAATATAACCTTTACCATTTCCCAAATAACTTGCAAAAAACTCAAGGGGATAAGGCTCGCCCTAATATACATATATTTCTAAGTCAATTACAATTATAGATTTAATAATTAAGCCAACAGAATGAGTTCAAATAATTCATATATTACATGATAAAGTCCTAAGTCTACCCGGACATAAACATGCTTTAGGTACGTATGGACTCTCGTCACCTCATACGTACGTAGCACCCACAACTAGTAGCACATAACAATTACATCACCTGGTGGGGGAGGGGGGTATTTTCTGCTCACAAGGTTAGACATGACGCTCCGAAGTTCCACTAACCAGCTCCAAAGCCTCTCTTACTCCTCAATTCAAAGCCAAACGTTCCGAAACTAGTCAAACAACGTGAAAGTCAATCAATATATACTCCAATGCTTAAAAATTAACAATTCATAATGATTCCCAACTCCGCTCGAAAAGTCAATAAAGTCGACCCTCGGACCAACATGCCCAGATTTCGATAATATTTGAAGATAAAATTTACCCATAACATTACGAACTCAAATATATGATTTATTCCTAATTCCATGTCAAATTTCGTGGTAAAAAATCAAAAATACCAATTTCTAGATTTCTTTCAATATCTCACAATTCCTACTAATTCTCATGTTTATATCCTTGTAGAATCCATGTAGTTACCTAACAATATGTGGGTTTTATTTACCTTGCAATACATGATAAAAATATCCCCTTGAAGCTCTCCAAACATCGCCCCAACCAAGTGAAAATGAATGAAATTGGGCAAAATCCTGTATAATACCAAGTTTACCGAGGCCCGTTCTTCCTCGCGATCGCGGGAGAATCTACTCGACCGTGAAGGCTTAAAGTCACTACATCCAAAATTCCTCTTCGCCTTTGCGTCACCTACGCCGCGTTCGCGATTCCATCAGGTCCTGATGCTTTGTGTTCGTGGTTACACATCCGCGTTCGTGAAGGCTTAACACCTCCAGGACCCTAGCTCCTCTTCTTTCTTTGCGTTCGTGACCTCCACGTCGCGTTTGCGTAGGCTGAACCAAGGTCTCTTCCACATTCCCGACACATGTGTCGCATTCGCGAAATATAAAAATCCAAGTAGCCCAAAATACTTCTTCATGAATGCATGAAATCCTTCGCGTTTGCGAAGAACAAAACAAGACATCAGCACCAATAGCTGCAAATCACCCAAACATGGTCGGAAACCACCCCGAAACACACTTGAGGCCCCTGGGACAATCCGCCAACAAATTAAAAAACATGACACGGACAACTCGAGACCTCAAATCACACCAAACAACATCGAAACTACAAATCGACGATCGAAACGTTTCTTTAAACTTTCAAACATTCAAACCTCGACAACGGGTCTAATTTACACTTAAACAATCTGGATTGATGCTAAACTCTATGCACAAATCACAATACGAACCTATTCCAAGGCCCGGAACCCCAAACGAACATCGATGACACCAAAATTCACTTCATATTTAACTTTAGAAATTCTTAAACTTTCGTAATTTCAACTTACCATAATAAGCACTGAAATGCTCCCGGACCACCCGGTACTCAATCCACAAACGCCCTAGTGAAAAATCGTGAAACGAACCTATTGGGACCTTCAAATTTCAATTCCGAGATCGTTTACTCAAAAGTCAAATCTTGGTCAAAACTTCCAACTTAAAGCTTCCGAATTGAGAATTATCCATCCGAATCAACTCCAAACTTTCCGAAATTCAATTCCGATCACACGTACAACTCATAAAACATGAAGTGAAGATACGCGAGGCGTTAAACCGGAGAACCTTGCGCTCTAACTCAAAACCGGTCAGTCGTTACAAATCATGTATCCATTTGTGCCTCGAAAGGATTTGACGGATGATAGAGATATGAGACCAGTTATTAAGTGAAGTTTCAATTTTAGGCAAAACCAAATAAATGATAGATTCAAAAAAACCAAACATAAGAGGTTAGAACACTCAATTAATTGCATGTGATCATTTCTCATGAGTTCTCAAAAAGTTAAGACCGATACATGTTACATCTAGTTAGTTTTCATTTCAAACCAATTATATAGAACATCTGTTGATATATTATTTCTCTTCTTGAAAAGGTATCATAGCAGAAAAAATCATGGGCGAAGCTACCTAGTCTAAACTCTTTATCCGAAGATTATACCGTGTAATTAGTGTAAATATTTTTTTATATGTATAAAATGTTAGATCCTCTATGATAGGATTTTTAGCTATATAGTACCAAAATTAGCTCAAAATTGCTTTAGATTGTATGTTTGAATTAATCCAAGGTATCATATTTTCACATTTTTTGAATACCCTTATCTAAATTTTCAATCTCGACTTTATTGAACGTAATGCTAGTGCGTCAAGAAAATCAGTTTAAGTATAGGACGCCCGAAGAAACAACACAGGGTGAGTGCCTTAGAATTTCGGTCTATAACAATGTTGGAAGATTTTCGGCTCGACTTAAAAAGGATCAAGTAATACATTAATAATATTTCAAATTGGTCAGCTTGGAATGTACTGATTAACTACAGTAATACTTTTTCAACATACCTAACACATTTTTATCCAAAATCACACTTACCTAAATATAAAAAACATACGGAGGTTTTTGAAACGACACCAGCTGCAATGATATTTCAAATTGCTATTGAAACAAGTTTCTCCTAATAACCCAGCATGGGTTAGAGAGAGAATCTCCTCCCTCTCACTAGTTTCCCTCCTCTTCTTCTTTATTCTACTACCCTCTTACTCAATTCGCAACACATCAATCTCTATCAACCATTATCATTCCACATGTACCACCCTACCACCAATTCACTGCCTGAACCACTAGATTTGAACACCATGCATATTGATTCCCCTCCACCTCCTACACTGGCCTCGAAACCTTCTTTCAAAATCACCCTCCTCTACCAACACCAACTGATGCAAATGCCCAATTCTAGCAACACGACCCCCCCCCCCACACCTTGACCTCACAGATGAAACCAAAAATGACCACCACCTAGAATCCTTTATACCACTATCCTCCGAAGACAAAAGCCGCCTTTACTCCCCTTGGATATCATCTGTCATTGTCAAAGTGTTTGGTCGCAAAGTTGGCCACCAAAATCTTAAAACCAAACTTAAAACACTCGGGCAACCCACAGAGGAGATACCACTCATAAATCTAGGATGCGACTTTTATCTTATTAAATTCCAACTTGAAGAAAATATGAACAAAGTACTTCATGGAGGACCTTGGTTCATTTATAACCATTTTCTATCGGTACGAAAGTGGGATGAAAAATTCATAGCATCTAGTGCACAACTTACATACTCCGCCATCTGGATACGCCTTCCTGAATTACCTACTGAATTCTACGATTTTGAGATACTACACCGGGTTGGATCCAAAATTGGAATGCTCCTCAAAATAGATACATGCACATCCACCACTACTAGAGGGAGATATGCACCTATATGCATAGAATTCCCATTAGAATGACCGGTTAAAACTCATGTTTAAATTGGCAGTCATCGCCAACAAATCCTATATGAAGGGCTCTCCATGTTATGTACTTTATGTGGGCGTTTAGGCCACAATAAACACCTTTGCACCTATCCTTCTTCCTCTGATGTTTCCACAACCTTATCCCCCTCAACGACTCCTCAAACAACAACGCTGCCTAGACCCTCATCCCAAATAAAACCTACTCACCAATCTCCACTCCCAACTACACCGCCTACTAGTGAATGGAAAACGGTCACCTTCCCCACAAGACTAAAAAATAAGAGTCCGCTACGCTTGGCAAAGTCGTTCCTTACAGCGTCATAATTCACCTTTGGCACACAGTCTCCCTCACTTCACCACCACGACAGCTAGACCATCGGTAAAAACACACATGGCCTCTCCAAGTCCACCTTCTGACGAATCACTCACCATCCCTACTTCCCCAACACATGGAAAAGACTTTACTACCCCCCAAAAAGTTTTTAATCACCATACATTACTCCTCATCAATGAAAATACGGATACTACAATGATGGACCAAGTTCCACTTAACCCAAGCCCAAAAATGCCCACTCCACAGCATATAACCTATATGACCAATCCATGACAAAAAGATCAAAGCCCAATTCCTACGTGCATGGGCACGTCCGCCTATCACATTGGCCACCCAGCTCCACTCCCATCTGCCACGTGAACCAGCAACACACAAGTCTCATGCCACGTGGAAAACACTTCTGACATTGAAGCCACCGTACTTCGTCCGCCTCACACTTCCCCACTTACTCACAAATTACTCTCTCCTACCCACCATCATGATGGACATAAAATTGCTACCACCCTCAGCCCACAACAAATTACAAAGCCTACTTCCTTAAACCACATCCTTCACTCAGCCCGTTTCCCACACTTCATTCCTTATGCAACAACAACTTATGATATTACCCCTTCCAGTAAAACAAAATCAATTACTATATCAAATCAACCGCACATTTGACCACTCAGGCAACTACTGAGCCTGCCCAGCCGTCCTTAATCAGTACACCAAATAATTCCCTCCCCACTCAAAGTAACCTTCCCACCATTAATATACAACAATCCCATGAATCTTCTCCCCTTAATATCCCCCCACCCAAGCTTACCCCTAATCTTGGCTGGAGATGAGCCTCCACGAACATGCACTCACCTTCACTATGGATGTGGAAGGGCAGAATGTAATATTGATGATCCAGAACCCTGCCGACATTGCTCAGATAGTACCGGAAGGGATGAGAATGGGGGTGGGACAATACAACCAATATCTCTGGGCCATGCACCCCCCATCGACCGTGCAACACTTCCAGACCCATACACCTCTCCCTCCTCTCTACTCTTATCAAACCTCTCTCATGGAACTCCCGTTATACCCACCACAACTACCACCCCACCCATTAGTACCTTGGATACAACCACGATTCACCATCCGCATCCCAACCCCTCCGCATGCCCAAGAATCCCCTTATCAACCAACTCCAGTACGTCCCCCACTTGCACATCCTCATCTCTAGACGAAATAGAACAACTAGAAGTAGCAGTTATAATGGCAGATATCAGGGAAACCCGACCAATCCTTTTCTTTCTCAACAACAACAAATACTACAACCTCAAAGAACAATTTCAAATAAAGGTAATCATCATGTGCCCACCGGAACTTCAAAGTTCCTCAATCAATCTTCGTCTAACAAACAACCTAGAAGTCGGAAAATACGGGCTAGTCTTGATCCCCTGATTAACGAGGTCCACAGTACCCCAAGTGGAGTCACCCCAAACTCCGTCACCCCCCCCACAATAATCAAATGCAGTTTATTATCTTGAATTGTCGTCAAGAAAAATTTTCGCTCCTTACTGAAATATCATAAGCTTGCTCTAGTGGCTCTACTGAAAACACATCTCCATTTCCACGATCACTTGAAGGAAGAATTTGGTTTTACAACAATGGCAAAAGCACCGGCACAAGGTCGTTCAGTTGGCATTGCATTGCTCTAGCAGGACGACCTCCTCAAACTAGACCAAATTGAAGTCACCTCGGAAGCTATTCATTCCATTGTCCAGGTACCTCCAAACCCTACTAGCTGGTTACTCTCAGTTATATATGCTAAAAATGACATGCATGCACGCACTTCTTTATGGACTAAGTTAATGCACATGCATGATAATATTAAACTGCCTTGGCTCATTGGGGG
This sequence comes from Nicotiana undulata, assembly GCA_005239495.1. Lineage (NCBI taxonomy): Eukaryota > Viridiplantae > Streptophyta > Magnoliopsida > Solanales > Solanaceae > Nicotiana > Nicotiana undulata. Next base: position 14,164 of record ML253852.1, on the reverse strand, counting down.
TGACTTCAACGAAATAACACGTGCAAACGAAAAATATGGGGGCAACCCCATTAATAATACTTGCTGTGACAAATTCCTTCAAACTTTAAACTATTGTAATTTACTCAACCTAGGATTTAGAGGAAGTAGGTACACCAGGACAAACAAACGTTCCCTTGTCCATAGAATTTTAGAACGTTTGGATCGCTTTGTTTGTAATCCAGAATGGCTCACCCTATTACCTGAAGCCAATGTACAACACCTACCACAGACTCATTCAGACCACTGTCCGTTACTCCTTAAATTGCTACAATCATTTCCTCGCAAACCACGGTTTCGCTTAGAAACCATTTGGCTATCCCACCCGTCATTTCCCTCCCTCATTAGCACCCACTGGACCCCTCAAAATCATCTTCTCCAAGCGATAGAAGACTTCATTGAAGATGTCCAAAAATGGAATCCTCAAACTTTTGGTAACATTTTTAAAAAACAAAGGAACATTTTAGCTCATCTCACTGGCATCCAATCATCCCCTAACTACCACAATAGCCACTTCCTCCAAATCCTAGAATAGGACCTCATCCGAGAATTTATCCATTTTCTTCGGCTAGAAGAAGAATTTTGGAAATTAAAGTCACGAATTACTTGGATTCAACAAGGTGATGCCAATACCAAATTCTTCCACACAACTACCCTTCAAAGACGAAGGAGGAATAGAATCACAGCCCTTAAAGACACGGGAGGAAATTGGATAACGGACCAACCCCAAGTCAATTCATTGATCCTGAATTATTACAATTTCGTATTTACCACTTCTCACAGCTTCTCTACCATAACGCAGCCCAATCGCAACTTCCATACACTCATTTACCTAGACCATACTTCATTAACAATACCTTTAACCCCCCAAGAAAATACATCATGTCATTCGATCATTCTAACTACTTAAATCCCCAGGGCCAGACGGACTACACCATTTTTTCTACCAAAACTACTGGCACCAAGTAGCCCCCTCAGTCATCTCCTTTTGTAAGGAGGTTTTCAATACTTGCCAAATTCCTGCCCAGATTAACAAAACATATTTATGTCTCATCTCAAAGATCAAACACCCCTCACTCATCATGCAATATGGTCCTATAGAACTTTGTAATACAATTTACAAAATCATCACGAAATTAATAGTACACCGTCTTAAACCTTACCTACCAATAATTTTTAGCCTTGAACAATTTGTTTTCTTAAAAGGGCGTTGTACCTCGGATAATGTGTCACGACCGGAAATCCCACCTTCGGGCTATGACTGTGTCTAACGTTGAACCCGCTAGACAAGCCAACGTTTGAACTAAATAAACTCATTAACAACTAAAATGAATGAGATAATTAAGCCAACGATGGTCAACAATATGAGAGTCAACTAAGTTCAAATTAACATAGCAAGCTTCGAAATAAAAACCCATAATATAACCCAGAACTGGTGTCACATACTCACGAACTGTCTATGAGGTTACTAAATACAATAGTCTAAAAAATAAGTACATAATGTTGTCTTTGAAACTAAAGAATAAGACAGAACTGGAAGAGAAGGGTAGAAGGTGACGCCAGGGCCCACGAACGTCTGCGGGTCTACCTCGATGTCTCCTAAATGGACTGAAGGAATGCTCCCTCCATCAGTGTCCACTAGGTCCGGCTACGTAGTCTGCACAACATAAAGAAGTGCAGGTGTAGCATCAGTACAACTGACCCCATGTACTGAGTAAGTGCCGAGCCTAACCTCGGCGAAGTAGTGGCGAGGCTAGGACCGACAACAATATACATACCTATGCAATTCTATATAATAATAGGATTATATCAATGGAAATAAATAAGTAAATACCTATACGGGGAGAACATGTTGGGGATAAAAGAGACAACAAATACTAGCATAGTAGAACAGGGTAACAACTAAAATGTAAAAGTAAAAAAGGAGGAAGTTAACGTCTCAGCATAGATAATGAAAAACAAAAAGGGCACGGCATGTCCCCTCGCGCATAATCTCACCATCACTCGGCACGGAATGTCCCCTCATGCTATAAATAATACACAATCGGCACGGAATATCCCCTCGTGTAATAAATAGTAAACAATCGGCACGGCATGTCCCCTCATGCGATAAATAATAAACACTCGGCACGGCATGTCCCCTCGTGCAATAAATAATAAACAAACGGCACGGCATGTCCCCTAGTGCGATAAATAATAAACAATCGGCACGACATGTCCCCTCGTGCGATAAATAATAAACAATCGGCACGGCATGTCCCCTCGTGAAATAAATAATAAACAATCGGCACGGCATGTCCCCTCGTGCGATAAATAATAAATAATTGGCACGGCATGTCCCCTCGTGCGATAAATAATAAACAATCAGCACGGCATGTACCCTCGTGCAATAAATAATAAACCATCAGCACGGTATGTCCCCTCGTGCGATAAATAATATAAAAACAACAATATAATGTGAAAACTAACAATAAGAAACCTCAAGTGTACAGAACTACTCAATAAAGTTCTATCGTCCCGGCAAGGGACTTAGCAATAACCAAACCCGCTCAGATGTGTAATTTCAACAGTAAGAGTCTCAATTGAACAATTAATCAATAATCTCCCCACGTTATGAAACAACATCAATGTATCACTTCTAAATCACCAATTATTCAAAGTACAGAGAATATCAAGAACACGGTATAATTCATCACAATTAACTCACGGGCATGCTTGACCACAACATATAGGTACTCGTCAGCTCACCTATACGTTGGACATGAATTACACATAAGAATAAGACTTTATACCTCTTCCCTCAAGCTAAGGTTAGGCCAAACACTTACCTCGGCTCCAAAATGCAAGTCAAGCCTCAATCACAGCCTTGTCTCTCAAATCTAACTCCGAAACGATAATATCTAGACATAATTGACTTAATAACATCAATAATTATTCAATAACTCAATCCCAAAGCCTACTTATACATTTTCTATCATTCTTTCAAAAATATCAAAATTCGACCCCGGGCCCACACGCTCGAATCCTGAAAATCCTCGAAGGAATCACTCACCCATAGCCTAAGGATCATTAATATGATGTTTCTACTTGAATTCATAGCATTAAACGGACAATACGCAAATTTTCTCAAGAACCCTAAATTTGCTTCCCAATTCTTGATTTTTCATTAATTTAGTAGTAAACCCTATTAATAATTCATGCATGAAACTAGTATTAGGAAGGAATTAACTTACCTCAACAATAGCTAGGTCGTGGTGCGTTCTTCCCAAGCTCACAAGTCTCTAATGGAGTTTTTGATATATAGGGAATGAAGAAATCCCGAGTTTTGCATTTAAAAACAGTCTGGCCTACAGGGGTTCCGCACTTGCGGCTCGAGGACCGCACTTGCGGTTTCGCTCCTACGAGCTGGGGCTCACACATGCGAAACTGAACGAGTGGGGCTGGGGTCACACCTGCGGAGCTGGAGCCGCACCTGCGAGGCTGGGACCGCAGGAGCGGTCCTGCACCTGCGGCTGGGCAACCGCACCTGTGGTCACACCAGCAACTATTTTAGCTTATTTTTAGCCCCGTTGGGTGTCCGGGAGGCACCTGGGCCCACCCGAACCCCCGTCCAAATATACCAACAAGTCCTAAATTATAATACAAACTCGCTCGAGCCTTCGGGACAACCAAAACAATGCTAAATCTCAAAATCACCCCCCAACCGCCTAAAACCATAACTTAAGAAACTTCAAGTTCTTGATTTCTATAAAAATGCACCGGACCGACCTATAGAACTCGGAATGACATCAAATTTTGCAGACAAGTTATAAATGACATAACGGAACTTTCACGGTCTCGGAATCACATTCGGACCTCGATAACATAAAGTCACGTTCCAAACCAAACTTCAAATTTAAGGAAATCCTTATTTCTATATAATTTTCTCAAAGCTTCATTAGCTCTCAATTTCCTATTTTTGATCTGAAACACGTCAAATCAAGTTCGTTCCTTACCAAATTTCACAGATAACTCAAATAACACATATTGTACCTGTTCCAGACTCTAGAACCATAATACTGGCCCAGTAACACAGGTTTCAAATCAAGAAATTCTAAATTCCTTCCGCAAAAAGAAAGGTCAAATAGCATATTTTCTCCTATAACTTGACCTGAAAAAGGCTTTTGATAGAATGGAGTCGGGTTTCATCAAAGAAACATTACACTTCTTTAATCTCCAAAAATAACTAACTCTTTAATTATGTCTTGTATTACCACCTCCACTATCTCACTTCTGATCAATGGTCACCCCTCACCATTCTTCTCACCCTCAAGGGGTATTTGCCAAGGAGACCCTCTCTCACCTTACATTTTCATACTTTATATGGAAATACTCTCAAGACAAATCCACCAACTGGTAGACTATCAAAAATGGAAAGCCATTAAGCTCTCCACCCAAGGACCTCAAATTTCACACCTCCTCTTTGTCGATGACATCACACTCACCTCCAAAATAACCACTTCTAGTATCCATACCATAATTGATACCCTTACCCAATCAACACAAAAATCAGGTCAAAGTATCAACTTTACTAAATCAATAATTTACATCTCACGTAATGCCACTCCCATGGACAAAATTTTTGTCTTAACTTCCTTTAATATGAGGGAGGGTACCCTCTTTGTCAAATATCTGGGATACCCACTATTTGTTCATAAGCCATCACCTCAGGATTTTCAATTCATCTTAGACAACTTTAAAGACAAATTATCAGGGTGGAAAACAAACATGCTTTCAATGGAAGGGTGTGCTACCCAAATTAAATCCACTCTAAACACCCTCGCAAACCATGTCGTGCAGCTTATTAAACTACCTTCCCAAGTCATATCTAAAATGAACCGCTACCAATGAAACTTTCTTTGGGGCACTACACCGCACAAAAAAATAATTCACCTAATTAAGTGGACTACAATCCAAAAATCGAAACACCAAGGTGGGATAGGTATTCCAAACTTAACCACCAAAAAAATGCATTACTTGGAAACATAGCTTGGCGCCTTTTTAAAAATACTCACACACTTTGGGCTTCTATTTTACTGGCTAAATACTCCACACTAGATGTAGCAATAACACCTCGCTTATTTGGAAAGTCATACATTTAGGTTGGCAACTTTGCCAACATGGCTTAGTTTGGAATATCGCAAAGGAACTCACATACATTTCTGGCAGGACCCTTGGCTTGGACCCAAAGTTATCCTCCGTAACAGTATATAAAGCCCCCTGCCCTCTAACGAAATAAATGCAAAAGTACACCACCACACACTTAATAATAATATCGACCTAACATCTCTACCCTTTGACATTCCAGAACCCATTTGTTCAATCCTAAAACAAATTCATATTCCCACCTAACTAACCCTCACTCTTATGATCAGCTTATATGGGGATTGAGTGCCAATGAAAAATTCTCTGTTAAATCATTATATCACGCTTTAGCACCCCCACATCAACCTATCCACACAATTGTCTTTAAAAGCTCCATTTACCACCAAAAATCCTTTATTTTATCTGGCTCCTATCACACCAAAGAATAGCCACAACCTCCTATTTACACCACATCCATGCCACCCACTCAAATTTGTGCAATCTTTGCCTTCAAAGGGAGGAAACCATCGCACACCTTCTCTTCCAAAGCCCAGCAACTTCCACTATATGGTCTGAACTAGGGCTTGCTTCCACATTACAGGCTTGTAACCTCCTACATTCCCCACCTATCCAAATCATACACCACTTAATCACAAACTCCCCCCACCTTCCATTTCATCTGCCCTCACGCCTACTGATTCATTATATCATATGGTATATTTGGAAACTCCGCAATCACTACCTCTTCAAAAGACATTCATCACAACCCCCACAACCAAAACTATGCTTTCAGAAGCAATGGAATAACACTACCTCATCCACCACCATTCTCAATCACCCGCACCCTCACACATGTATGTCAAATGGCACCCCCCTCCAATAGACATAATTAAACTAAATACCGATGGTGCTGCCAAAACACACCCTACTACCAATGGTATAGGAGGAGTGTTCCGTAATGCCACGGGCTAATTCTTACTAGGCTTCACGGGCAACAGACCCATAGGCAACTCCACCTCCATGGAATTAAATGCATTATTACAGGGTTTTCAATTAGCTTGGCATCACAAACTCATAGTGCTAGAAGTGAACGTGGATTCCACGGAGGTAATCTCGATTCTTAATAACCATAATTTACACTACTCATCACTGTTAATGAAATGCATGTACTTACTCCATTAGCTGGGTAATCCTACTATTACTCACATCTACAGGGAGCAAAACTTTGTTGCACACGCACTTGCTCGGAATAGTGTGACTACACTTTTGCATGATCAATCAATTATCTTTAGCCAGCCCCTACTATTTTTGTTACCACACCTAGAGGCAGATCGACAGGGCACTACTTACTCAAGGCTTGTGAAGATAGCAGGCAACCCAGAAATTTTGAACTGCCTGCCCCATGCACACGCTACAGGTCCTTTTTAGAAACTTACTAGCATGGACTTCCATCAACACATCTGCTTGATCGGGGTCCCCCTAGCGATCATCTTTTTGATTACTCCTTTTGTAATGTATTGCAACAAGCTCCTTGTACTGTTCATGTTTAAATTAATATAAGTTTGCCTTGTTGACAAAAAAGAAAGATATTTCAAATTGGTCAGATTGATGTTTAAAATTGTAGTCATTTAGGTGTAAATATTATTTGCATATAATGAAACTAGTCCCTAGGCACGCACTCGTTTATCCTAATTAGTATAAAATTAGAAACAAATATCGTTTTGTACATGGATGGTACAATTCTTTGACTTGCATTTATAAGAAAGGATTGCACTTAGAAATCATAACAATCTAAAATATTTAAGTTAAGAAAAATAAAAAGAAAAGATAAAATATAAGAACTATAAATGTTAGCTCAAAAAAATTATTATACGCATTGGAAGTTGAATTTGTGATGACCCAAAAGGTCATCTTACGTAATTTAAGCTATATTTGTGTTCCGAGGCACCGAGAGCCTCCGTTAGTCTCACCTTGATATGCGTGCGTAGCCCGGGCGCGTAGCCGGGAAGCTATCATGTGAAAATTTGATAAAAATGAGTTTTGATAATCAATAAATGAATATAGTTGACTTTGGTCAATATTTCTGGTAAACGGACCCGGACCCGTGATTCGACGGTCCCGGAGGGTCCGTAGGAAAATATGGGACTTGGGCATATGCTCGGAATCGAATTCCGAGGTCCCAA
>ML253849.1:0-16511 GCA_005239495.1 Nicotiana undulata | reverse complement strand
GAGGAAGAGAGTAAAAGCACGAAGGGTGATGCCGTGCCATGATAATTGATTTCATTGCATTGTGAGGAGAGAGTAAAAGCACGAAGGGTGATGCCGTGCTATTGTTTACTTTTCCGCTATTTATCGTGTTCCGTTGTCGATTATATTGGGTTGTTTCCCTGGATTACTCCTATCTGTCGATGTGACTATTTTATTCCATTTGTTCCCCACTTGCTGGTTATCTCATGCTTTGTGTTATTTCCTATTACCTGCTGTAGAATAGGACTGGTTATCGTTTAAGTCAAGTCTAGCCTCGTCACTACTTCGGCCGAGGTTAGGCTTGGCACTTACTCAGTACATGGGGTCGGTTGTACTGATACTACACTGCACTTCCTTGTGTTGTGCAGACCCTGCTACCGGACCCCGTGGAGCGTTCTGAGGGAGTTACCTTCAGTCCACACCAGAGCTCGAGGTATACACTGGCGTTCGTGGATCCCGAGGCTTCTCTCCTTTATCGTTTCATTGTCTTTCTTATTATTTCCAAGACAGTGTAGTATTTTCATTTCCAGACTTGTATTTAGTATTCCAGTAGTTAGTCCGTGAGATTGTGACACCCCGGTTTTGGGATTGTTCGTTGTAGATATCTTATCATTTTATTTTGAGTTTTTCTAAGATATTGTAATTATTTCCCTGCTGTGAAACAATTGAAGGGATTTGGAAGACTTAGTAAAGTTTTGAGAGTTACTGGTGTGGGAAGTTTTACGTTATTTAAGTTTATCATGTCTTTATCCTTCACATTCTTAAAGTTTTCGTTATCCTTATTAAGAAAATGCTTACAGGATTTTGTTGAGAATTTGTTGAAAGTGACGAATTACCGTTTTGTTCAATTGTAAATGATTTAAAAATTGCTATTGCAAGTTATACGTTGGCTGGCCTAGCGGGTTCAACGTTAGGCGCAGTCACGGCCCAAAGGGTGGGAATTTGGGGCGTGACACTGTTACAATGGTTTTAGTACATATAGCTGAAATTTCTTTTCTACTATCTGAATTTAAGAAGAAAGAAAAATATAAGGATGTTGTTGAAAAAATACAAGCAAAATTCAAAAAATATTTCTTTCCAATTCCTTCGATTTACTTAATTAGTGTTTGTAACGACTCGGCCGATCGTTCTGTGAGATTAACCCCGTTTTCCCGTGTGTTTCTTAGCCTAAGTATGTTGTGTTGGATCGGTTGGTTTGGGTTCGGAGTGGTCGTGTTAGAAATGAGACACTTAGTCTCTTAAGTTGGTCTTATAGTTAGAAAAGTCAACCGGAAGTTGACTATTGGGTAAACGACCTCGGAATATGGATTTTTTATGGCTCGGATAGCTTCATTAGGTGATTTGGGACTTCAGGGTGTGTTAAGAATGTGGTTTTGATGTCCGGAGTAGAATTAGGCTTGAATTGGCGAAATTGAGTTTTTGGCGATTTTCGGTCGGCATCGGAAAATTATCTATCTGGGTCGGAATGGAATTCTGGACGTTGGAACAGATTCGTAGGATCATTTTGGATGTGTGTGCAAATTTTCAGGTCATTCGGACTAGGTTTGATTAGTTTCGACATCGTTGGTGATTTTTGGAAGTTTGAAGATCCTTAGGCTTGAATCATGGGTTGATTTGATGTTTCGATGTTATTTTGGGGGTTACGAGGGTTCAACTAAGTTCGGGTGATCATTTATGACTTTTTCATATTTTTGGTTGAGGTCCCGGGTGCCTCGGGATGAGTTCGGATAGCTATCGGGGAGTTTGGAAATTTGAAAATGCAGCTGAAGCTATTGGTTCTGTCATAACCGCACCTGCGGTTAGGGGACCGCAAGTGCGAGACCACAAAAGAGGAGAGAGGATCGCATATTTGGTTTTGGCTAGGCTGGAGGAGAAGTCGCAGATGCGGCAGAATGACCGCACCTGTGAAGCCGCGGGTGCGGTAGGTGAAGCGCAGGTGCGAGATTTGCCCACTTAATAATTTTTTGGAGGTGCGCACCTGGGACCGCAGGTGCGGAGAAAGGGACTGCAGATGTGGTTTTCCTGGGCAGAAGGTATAAAAAGAAGCCTTCGTGAATTTTGGCTTATTTCATCATTTTTTTCTTACGGATTTGATCTTGAAAGAGGGTTTTGAAGAGGGAAATCAAGGGAACTTCGTGGAGGTAAGATTTTTGGACCTAAAACTCATTTCTATGGTGTTATTTGACTGATTAGGGGTGAAATTTAGGGAATATTTGCGACTAAATTGGGGGTTTAGGGCTTGCAAATTGGAGACTTTAAATTGAGGAATTGAGGGGTCATTTGTGGTTGGATTTTGATGTATTTCATATGGGTAGACTCGTGGAAGGATAATGATTCTAGTTTTGTGATTTTTATCGAATTTCGAGACGTGGGCTCGGGGGTCGGGTTTGACCAATTTCAGGGATTGTGCTTAATTTTGATAATTTTTGAATGGGTTTTGTCTCCCTAGAATATATTGATAATATTAATCTGATTTTGGTTAGATCTGGAGCAATTGGGAGCCGATTCGAGAGGCAAGAGCATCGCGGTCTAGTATTCAGGCCGGTTTGAGGTAAGTAATGACTGTAAATCTTGTCCTGAGGGTATGAAACCCCGAACTTTATATTTTCTCACTATTTTGGAATGGCGCACATGCTGGATGACGAGTGTGTGGCGTGCACTGATAGGGGATTATGACTTGGTCCGTCATGTGGCGACTATTGAGTTGCGTAATTGCTTCTAAACCATATGATAAATTGTGTTTTAAGATTATTACTATATTTTGGGATGTACGCCATATTTGGGGCCTTGTGCCGACCTGTTTAGACCCCTTGGGAGATGTTTACTGCTATTCCTCACTGTGTTGATTTACGATTTACACTCAGTCATATCCTGTTTAATTGATTTCAAAACTCAGTTTTATTTACACTATTTTGTGATATAAAAAGATATTTTGGGTCGAGAACCCCGTTTTATTGTTAGCTTGAGTGGCTTTTGAGAGATTTCTGACTGAGTGAGGTCGAGGGCCTATGTTGTGAGGATATTATGGTATCGGGTTGCATGCCGCATCATGATACACTGTTTGTGATATGTGAGAGGTCGGGAGCTTGAGTGTTATGCCACGAGATGGCTTGATATTAGCGCTTGGACTGTAGGATCTCCTCCGGAGTCTGTACACCCCCAGTGAGCGCAGGTACCTATTGAGTGCGAGTGTCGAGCGATGAGAGATTGGGAGTCATAAGTGACTGTGAGGTAGCCCGAGCCCGAGGGGCTGATTTAGAGTGATTGTGAGGCATGCTGAGTGATTGATGCTGAGTGATGATACGCCCGAGGGGCAGTTTATGATACATGTTTTCATCTGAAAGACTATTTATGAACTTTGTCTTTTCATATACTAAACCATTTTGAATTCTATGCAAATTGTGAAAAGGGTACATTTTCAAAGGATATTTTACTGAAAGGGAATTGGAAATGTTACTAGATATTGTTGTATTGGTAAAAAAAAGTCTCACACGTAAGCAGATTCTTGACAACTCAGCTAGTTACGTAGACCAAGAAAAACACAGGAGATAGACTTGATTCTGTAAAGAGGCACGGTCAAGAAACCCACGAGTTCATCAACTACGGGAAACTTAATGACAAAGAAGAGATACAGTCACAGTGAACCCAGACGAAGCTTCGGGCAGATTCGAGAATCAACATCTAATGACTTATACGTTACATAACTCCTATACAACAGTTACAGTTATCCTTTTCAATGCCTCATTAATGTAATAATTAGCCATTAATGAGCAATCATGACAGGAACCAAACGTTATACTAGGAAACCCCTATATAAAGGGAAGAAATGTAACCCATAAGGACATCTGAATTCTCGAATATAATCCACTTTATTTTTTGCATTATACAGTATTTTTTATTACTCAATTTTTCTTTATTTATCGTCTTACTTTCTTAATTATCAGTAACCCGCGTTCATCCTAAATAGCTTTGGTCAAGGAATCTAATTCTTTGGTTAAACAAATTGGTTCCGTTACCGGGAAACTGATAATCATAGTTTATTTTCCAATCGATATCCTTTAAACTATGTCGAATTCCAACAACAAAAACAACAACAACAATGACGACAACAACCAGCAGGAAAATGGAACCCCAGTTCCAACTCCTCGAGGAAACCCACGCGGTTCAAGGGAGTCATCCCCGGAAAAATCTGATAACCATCATAACAATAATGAGCAAACGATAGAGCAGGATCGGATAAAGCAAATGATTGCTGAATATGTGGGGCAAGCTTTGCAAGAGTTTGCAAGAGGATTACCACAAGCACCACCAACACCATTAACACCGCCTCCAAATAATACAATCATTGCGGAAAATCCTCAGTCTAGGTTAATAAACTCAGCCAGGGGTGACACTCCAAATGAATCTCTTGAAACAAGACCAAGTATGACTAATAACTCTGAGTTACAAAATTTGTTGTTAACCATGCAGAAACAAATGAAAGAACAAAATGATTGTATCGAGCAAATCCCTGGAGTACCGCCGATTATCAAAGGCATCGACGTCAATAGATATTCTCAACAGCCCTGGAAGCCAAGTGCGGTGCCCTTGCCTATACCCAAGAAATTCAAAATGCCCGATGTTCCTAAATATGATGGAACAACCAACCCACGTGATTATGTGACCACTTTCACTACTGGAGTAAAAGGCAATGACTTAACAAAACAAGAGATTGAATTAGTCCTAGTCAAGAAAATTGGGGAAACACTCACAAAAGGAGCCTTAACCTGGTATTCACTTCTCCCTGAAAATTCTATTGATTCTTTTGCTGAGCTTGCAAATTCGTTTATAAAAGCACACTCTGGTGCACAAAAAGTTGAGAAAAAAATGGAAGACATATTCAAGATAAAGCAAGGAGACACGAAATTACTCCGTGAATTTGTAGACAAGTTTCAACGAGAAAGAATGCAATTACCCAGGGTGCCTGATAATTGGGCAGTCATGGCATTTGCAAGCAACTTAAATGATAAAAGCTCAAAATCCACGAGACGGATTAAGGAAAGTATGAGAGAATTTCCAGCTACGACGTGGAACGATGTATACAACAGGTACATCACTAAACTCAGAATAGAAGAAGATATCATTGCTCGATCGAGAGACGAGGAGTATTCCATATCCAGACGTCAAGAACCGAAGAAAAGATCAGGTAAAAACAGGTACGATCCTTACTTAGGACCCTCGGGACGTGACACACGTCCCAGGTTCGAAAATACTAGACCGTTAGGAAGAGATATAGGCTCATCCTCGTCTAGATCCAGGAAAGATCGAGATGAACGGTCCAGAGGTAATACCCGAATTGGGGACCATAACTTTAACGTAAGCACTACTGAACTTGTCTCAATACTAAGAAATATGGGAGACAAAGTTAAATGGCCCAAAGAGATGCGGTCAAATCCAAATAGGAGAAATCCAGATCAGTGGTGTGAATTCCATAATGATCATGGACACAGAACCGCAGACTGTAGATTTTTACAAGGTAAAATAGAACAATTATTAAAACAGGGCTATTTAACAGAGTTGTTTAGTGATAAAGGTAAATAGGCATACATTAAGAACATGCAGGAGCCTCCAAAGCCTCCCTCTCCGAAGCGAACTGTTAACGTGATACATGGAGGAAAGGAAGTAAATGGAATAGTTTGTCAATTGGCATCAACGATCAAAATACCCATGGAAAGCGGGTTCGAGAAGATCCAAATAAAGACAAAATAACATTTGATGATGCAGACTTTGGTGGACTAATGCTTCCTCATAATGATGAACTGGTAATATCTTTACTTATTCATGACACTAACGTTAAAAGAGTATTGATTGACCCAGGCAGTTAAGTCAATATCATTTTGATAAAAGTCGTGGAAGAAATGCTAGTGGAAAATCAAATGATCCCAAAGGCACGAGCCATATCTGGGTTCGATAATTCTACAGTAATAACCAAAGGAGAGATTGAACTTAANAGTTCAGTCAATATCATTTTGATAAAAGTCGTGGAAGAAATGCTAGTGGAAAATCAAATGATCCCAAAGGCACGAGCCATATCTGGGTTCGATAATTCTACAATAATAACCAAAGGAGAGATTGAACTTAATACTTACGTTGAAGGGGTTGTCAAAAACACGAAATTCCAAGTCATTGATACAAAGATGGCTTACAATGTCATTTTGGGAAGATCGTGGATTCATGATATGAAAGCAGTCCATCCACCTTACATCAAGTAATAAAATTCCCATCAGAATGGGGAGTGAGACAAATTAGAGGTGACCAACAGACTTCCAGAAATATAAACTCGATAGCACTTCACAACAAAAGAGATGCGGGAGATGTTGAAGTCTTCCAAACGGAGGCTAATGACCAAACAAGTATGGAAAAAATCTTTGATCAATCATGTACAAAGGAAATGAATATTCAAACAGGTACAAGAGAAGATACCAGCGAGACAAATCCTATTATCATCGAAAATATGTTGGATCACGCAGACATAGATTCTAGACCAGACTTCATTCATGAACCATAAGAAGACGAAGATTTCAAAACATCCGCGGAAGAACTCGAGGTTGTTCTGTTATCTGAACAAAAGCCCGAGAAAAAGTTGTATGTCGGCACGAGACTGCTGGAGAGGTTAACCCTCGGGCAAAAAGGTATGCTAATCGATTATTTAAAATCTAACACGGATTGTTTTGCATGGTCCCATTCAGATATGACGGGTATTCCACCAGAAGTGATGACTCATAAACTGAATGAAGATCCATCATTTGTACTTGTTAAACAAAAGAAAATAAATCAAGGAACATTCAAAAATCAAGTAATTGACAATGAAGTACAAAAACTCTTGAACATAGGTTCCATACGAGAGGTAAAATATCCTAACTGGCTAGCTAACACAGTGGTGGTACCTAAAAAGAACGACAAATGGAGGGTGTGTGTAGATTATACTGATTTAAATAAAGCATGCCCCAAAGATTCATTTCCTTTGCCACATATAGATCAGATGATTGATGCTACCGCAGGTCACGAATTATTAAGTTTTCTAGACGCATACTCTGGTTGTAATGAGATTAAAATGGATCCCTCAAACGAGGAAAAAACCTCTTTTATTACTAACAGGGGGACTTACTGTTATAAAGTTATGCCTTTTGGCTTAAAGAATGCAGGAGCCACTTACCAAAGGTTAGTGACTAAAATGTTCCAAGAACATTTAGGAAAGACAATTAAAGTCTATATTGATGATATGCTTGTAAAGTAACACAAGTGGAAGATCACCTCCAGCATCTCTCTACTACTTTTGATATCTTACGCAGGTATAATATACAGCTCAATCCGGAAAAATGTGCTTTCGGAGTACAATCAGGTAAGTTTTTGGGATTCCTTATATCTAATAGAGGAATAGAGGTAAATCCAGCTCAAATAAAAGCTATAGAGGAAATACCTGATATTTTAACAAATAAAAAAGAGGTTCAAAGATTGACAGGGAGAATAGCCGCCTTAGGAAGATTTATTTCTAGGTCTTCCGAAAAAAGCTTTAAATTCTTTTCAGTTCTTAAAAAATAAAATCAGTTCGAATGGAATGAAGAATGTCAATAGGCCCTCAAAAATTTGAAGATTTATTTATCAAAGCCACCACTGCTCTCAAAGCCAAAAGAAGGGGAAATATTGTACATCTACCTAGCAGTTTCAGAAATTGATGTAAGTGCAGTATTGATAAGAGAAGAAAAAGGTAAGCAATCACCTATCTACTACATAAGTAAAACTTTATTAGATGCTGAAATTAGATACCCACATCTAGAAAAGTTATCCTTAGCTTTAATAATGGCATCAAGTAATTTACGCCCTTATTTTCAATGTCATTCAATCACTGTCGTGACTTCTTATCCTTTAAGAAATATTTTGCATAAGCAAGAATTGTCAGGAAGATTAGCCAAATGGTCCATAGAGTTAACTGAACATGATATAACATATCAGCCTAGAACAACAATCAAATCACAAATATTAGCTGATTTTGTAGCTGACTTTAGCAACAATATTACCCCTGAGGTAGAAAAGAGTTACAACTCTTTAACGGAATCAATCCAGGTCAGTGGACCCTATTTACAAATGGCTCTTCTAACATAAAAGGGGCCGGATAGGCGTCATCTTAATATCACCCATAGGTGAAAAGACACGGCAGGCTATTAAATGTTACCCTATAACTAACAATGAAGCAGAGTACAAGGCTGTTATTGCAAGTTTAGAGCTGGCACAGGAGCTATCAATCGAGTAAATAATAATCAACAGTGATTCCCAATTGGCGGTAAATCAGATACAGGGGACTTACATCGCTCGAGAAACGCGAATGCAACAATATCTAGAAAAGTCATGGGAACTTGTAAGACAGTTCGAAACATGGAAGATAATACAAATACCTAGAGAAGAAAATGCAGAAGTAGATGCATTAGCAAACCTTGCGGAAGTTACAGAAGTAACAAATAAAGACAACACAATTGTTGTCCACCTCTTCCGTTCAGCAATCGACCAAGATAGGAACGAGGTATCTTTCAATAATTTAACTTGGGATTGGAGAAATGAAATTCTCAATTTTTTGCAGAATTTTACCATACCTGAAGACAAGAAAGCAGCTCAAGCACTTCACTGCAAAGCAGGACTATATTGTCTAGTCCATAACTCATTGTATCGCAAAATGTTCGGTGGACCCCTAGCAAAATGCCTCGGACCTAATCAGACGGAGTTTGTGATAAAGGAAGTCCATGAAGGACACTGTGGAAATCATGCAGGAGCAAGATCCTTGGTAAAAACCTTAATCCGAGCCGGGTATTATTAGCCTAAGATGGAAGAAGATGCAGAGAACTTCATATCTAAATGCAACAAGTTTTAGAGGTTCGCCAACAATATGCATAGACCATCGGAACTGCTGCACTCAGTCATATCACCATGGCCCTTCATGAAATGGGGAATAGATATAGTGGGACCTCTTCCCCCAGCTAAAGGACAGGTATGATTTCTACTCGTACTTACTGATTACTTCACGAAATGGGTAGAAGCAGAAGCGTTCAAACAAGTGCGGGAAAGGAGGTTAAAAGCTTCTTATGGCGAAACATAATATGCCGTTTTGGGATTCCGAAAGAGATCGTGTGTGATAATGGCCCACAATTTATAGGCTCACAAATCACAAAATTCTTTGAGAGTTGGCAAATTAAACGGATTGCCTCAACGCCATATCATCTCGTAGCTAATGGACAACTGAGTCTACGAATAAAATCATCATCAACAATATAAATAAGTGGTTAGATAAAGCCAAAGGGAATTGGCCCGACGAATTACCGGCAGTATTATGGGCATACATGACTACATCAAAAATAGCCACGGGAGAGACTCCCTTCGCACTTGTTTATGGCTCGGAGGCATTAATACCCGTGGAAATCGATGAGCCAAGCTTAAGGGTTATAACAGCTACGGAACCAACAAATGATGCCGAACTCCAGATCAATCTAGACTTGCTCGACTCACGAAGGGAAGCAGCTTTAATACGGATGGCAGCTCAAAAGCAAATCATAGAGCGATATTACAATCGCAAAGCTCATCTTAGATATTTTAAGATTGGGGACTTCGTACTTAAAAAAGTTTTCCAATCAACAAAAGAGGCAGGTGTTGGCAAGCTGAATCCAAATTGGGAAGGACCTTATAAAGTCCGAGGCATAGCTGGGAAAGGCGCATATGAGTTGGAAGCCATGGACGACAGAATTCTACCAACGAGCTGGAACGCCATCCACTTGAAGAAGTACTACTTCTAAGGAAAAGAAGTACACCCTCGATCAGGTATCGCACGTTCAATTTTATTTTTGAATATTTAAACTTTACTAACTTTTCTAGATGATATGCAAAAAGCTAGCCCATCACCATATGATGATATTAGACCTGCAAAGACGCAAGGAAATAACACAATTCCCGGTATAGGGTTACACTTTCTGATGGACGTTTTAAAGGGTTAAGCAGTCATTATCTAAAAAAAGTATATACCTTCGAGTCCCGTACATTTTCCTTTTTCAGGGAAAGGACCATAGAGAAGGAATAATCAAGTGCTCGAGATCTCATTCTTCAAAGCTCAAACACTTGGGGGAATATATAATATGGAAGGCCAAGATGAAGCAAAAAAGACTACTGAAAGTCAAAAGCTCGATCCTAAAGAACCATTTACCCAGCAAGACAAGTGGTACGAGCAAAATTAAAAGAACTGAAGACTCCAGCACAAGATTTACAAAGCCTAAACTTTAAGAAAACCTTCGAACCATGTTTAGGTTAAAAGACAAAGTATTAGTTACGAGGAAGAAATGTACATCTTTACATTTATACAAAAACTGTTGTAACGAAAACAGTTAAGGGTAAAAGATCATCATCATTGTACTTATTCAAAAACTGTTATAAAATAAAATAGTTACGGATGAAAGATCAAAATCCTTGTATTTATTCAGAAAACCATTATCAAATAAAACAGTTACGAATTATAAAACATTTCCCTCGTATTTATTAGAAAACTGTTGCGGGTAAAAACCCCAATACTTACAAAAACTGTTACTAATGAAAAACAGTTATTTCCTTGTATTAACTCGAAAAAACGGTTACCTATGAAAAATATTTGCGAAATACAAGTGATTATCAAATTTGTTAAAACAAAATAGTTGCAACATGAGTTTTAGATGATAATCATAACACATGTAAAATGTAGTGGAAGTTCAAACAAAAAATTTCCACAAAAACATCTTTAAACATGTGAGAAATTGCTATCACTCTATTGCATTACAATGAAGTTGAGACGTCTTCTTCATTAAAATGTCAATCAAAAAGGGCCCTAACTCATAATTAAAGCCTAACAAAGGCTTAAATCTTATAGGAACACTGCACCTACTATGAAAAGGTCTGAGTGATCTATGCATTTTCATGCAAAAAGTTAAGAGGTGCAAACAAAAACCTCAGAAGAACAAAACATGCAATAGACTTAAAGAGTAAAACCAAAACTCAAAGCAAAAGTCTTCAAATTGCATTAATATAAAAAGAGCAGCTAAGTAAAAACTAAGTACTAACTAGTACTTAGCCGCATAATAATTACATTTTTGGTGCCCCTAAGTTGTCAGTTGGGGACTTTAGAGTTTCAAACTTATCCCCGATGGAGCTGGGGGTAACCACACCAATCCAAATAAAAAAAGAAGGGGAAAACCAGATCTTCAGTCTTCATGAGGAGGAAAGTTGACTTCTTCAGGAGGAACGTCAGCATCTTGAGGCAAAGAGGCATGAGCAGCACAGGTTTCATCAGTGGATGGAGAAAGATCAAGACCTCGATGGGTCTTCTCCATGGCCTCTTTAGTTTTAGCAATTTCAGCGTTGAGGTCGAAACCCTCTTGGCTCATCTCCATCAATGTATCAAGGTGAGAATTTATGTACGCCCAGTTTACATCAACGGCAGCCGCCTCTTCGAGGTCATTATAATCTTTTGCCCACACTTGAAGCTCAACCCTCAATCCGTCTTTCTCGGCTTCAGCAACTTCATGGGCGGCCCTCAAGGGTACAACTGACTCTTCCAAAATTCGGACTTTGTCTAAAGCTTCACGCAGTTCTTCTTGGGTCTGGGAGAGAGTCTGTACAAGCTTACCAGAATATTCCTTCTTTTGCCTTAGCAGATGCTTCAAGTTCTTGATCTCCTCCGAGGCTTGGGACAATTGTTCAGCAAACAAAGATTCAAGAATACTCTTATCCTTTTCAGCTTGGCTAGAAGAAGCCTTCTCCACCGCCAGTTCCGTTGCTGTAATCCTCAGCTGTCTCCTCAAGGTATTCCTCTCCTCTACTAAAGCATCCATATCTACCCTCAAGCCATCATATTGTGCTTTCAGATTGTCAAAATCAACCCGCAGCTCTTTCAACTCATTATCCGAATTTGAAACTCTTTTCATAAGTTCTAAGGCAATAAGGTGCATCTATAAAAAATAATGATAAAACAATTAAACATGGTAAACTGTTTAGACATGGAAAGATGTACATATGTAAGAATAAGCTACGCTATACCTTCAAAGAAGAATGCACCACTTCATTGGCCCACGTGAGAGTTGTATGGCTGGCAAGTTTGGTTTTCTCTTCAGGACCTATTAGAGGCTTAAGCCACACCTCAGGCTCGCCCGTCTTTTTGAAAAGACTCCCTTCAGCTGGAACCTCAATCACAACCCTCCGTATCTCCCTGCTGGAAGACCCTACTTCCCTAATGGAAGGCATGGAAGCAGGAACGGAGGGAGCAGCAACAGAAATAGATGGTCCAGGAATTGAAAGAGCCACGGGCACAATAGCAGGCACGAAAGAATGAGGAATTGAAGAAACCACGGGTAGGGAAATGGTAGAAGCCGTAACGGCTAAAGGAGCGGGAATAGCGGAGACACAAGAAACCGACGAAACTTCTTCTCTTAAAGAGTCGGGGAAAACAACAGCTAAGGGAACATCATCGGGAGCGAGATCAAAACCTTCATGAAACAAATACTCGACAGAATCATGGACTGGGGACTTTGAATCATTTTCAGAAGATGAGGGTCTACTTGCAGACACAGAAGAAAGAGTCATGGGGGTAGACTCGTCGTCCAAAACCACCCGCCTTCTTCGTAATCGGTGTACTAAAACACCCTCTCTTTCTTCTTCTTCCTCTTCGGAACGGGGATCACCAACTTTTCGCTTTGAGGAAGACGAGCCAACAAGGATATTTTGAGCCTGAGTCAAAGACATCTTCGGGATAGATGAAGCAGACACCCCACACACGAAAAACCCTGTCAAAAAGGGAAAAGTTAAACGAGAATAAAAGTAGGCTCGGGTACGACATGAAGTAAGAAAAACTCCACTTACCATGGGTATTTACAAGCCAACAGTACTTCCCCGCAAAATACTTCCAGAACCTTTCTTCAACAGGAGCGGCAAACAACAATTTTTTTACCCAATCACAAATACCGGAGACATTCTCAACAGTATTCATGATTGCTGAAAAGAAAAAATAGATACGGTGTTAATAACATAATCCAAGTCTAATGCAATAAGAAAATAGATGCGAACCAAAAAAGTACTCACGTGCACGGTTCCACTTCTCAGGGAAGGGAAGATTCTCTTCACCCACTAAACCAGCAGTGGGGACAACAACATACCGGAGGTACCAACCTCTGTCTTTATCATCACCAGGGGTTACTAACACTCTTTTACTCCGATCAGCTAGAGTTAAAACCCCTTGACGAAACAAGACAGGAGAGTATAAATGAATAAGATGATTGAAAGTAAAGGGAACTGAAGCTAAAGAAGCCAAAACTCTCAGACACACAACAACTCGCCACACCAGCGAATCAACTTGTCCCAAACAGATATTGAAAAAACGGAAAAATTCGATGATAACTGGGTCAATTGGAGGTCTAAACCCTAATGTAAAAGGATACATATAAACAAAGGAATAACCAGTCTTATAAGACGTTATCCTTTGATTACTATTGGGGACATAAACAGGTAAATCATGCCCCCAAGAACACTCTCTACGAACAATAGGAACGTGACCTTCAGTTATAATAGTTAAATACCTCTCCACACTATCTAAAGAAGTAGACTGGTCTACGAGAACTAGGTTTTCCCTAGTAAAGACAATCTCGGCGGGAATAATCTCATCAACTTTGGGTTCAAGAAGATGATCATCTTTACCTCTAGACGAAGAATGAGAAGTTCTAGCCCTAGGAGAAAGCAAAGACCTAGCGGAAGGAGGAG
The DNA here is from genome assembly GCA_005239495.1 of Nicotiana undulata. NCBI lineage: Eukaryota > Viridiplantae > Streptophyta > Magnoliopsida > Solanales > Solanaceae > Nicotiana > Nicotiana undulata. The sequence goes on along the minus strand of ML253849.1, from coordinate 2,699 downwards.
AAACTATTTGGGGAAGAAGAACCTCTAGAAGGAGTAGATCCTAAATTCCTTAGCCTACCTCCTCTCCGACTCCTAATTGGAGCAGAAGAAGATGCGAGATTTTTCACATCTATTACCTTCTTGGGTTGATTCGATGAAGACATACTTACATAAGTAATGGAAAATTCTTTACAAGAAAAGAAACAAGTTATAAAATGTTTCGTGGAAGTAAGAAAGGAAAAAGGGTATTTATACATAAAGACAACCGTCGAAATATGAAAAAACAATGATGGAAAGTCATGATTTAAAGTGTCACTTCAGGACTGACACAGCGCAAAAAGCCCTAAAAAGCCCCGAGCCATTGCAGAGCCAATCAGAAATGGACACGTAGAAGGAGCATTAAATGGAAGTGACAAACGACGCCTATGTTCATAGAAAGATACAATGTTTCGGAGAAAAACGACGGCAAAATATTCCCGCCATAAATATGTATCCACTTACCAAATATTAATCGATAAATATATGGTAAGTGGGGGGACTATTTGTATTGGTAAAAAAGAAACTCACACGTAAGCAGATTCTTGACAACTCAGCTAGTTACGTGGACCAAGGAAAACACAGCAGATAGACTTGATTCTGTAAAAAGGTACGGGACAAAGAGGCATGGTCAATAAACCCACAAGTTCATCAACCACGGGAAACTTAATGACAAAGAAGAGATACGGTCACAGTGAACTCAGACGAAGCTTCGGGAAGATTCGAGAATCAACAGCTAATGACTTATACGTTACATAACTCCTATACAACTCTTCTGATAATATTGTCCGCACAGATGCGGAACAAGAATGGCTCCTCCCAATAGTATTGCCGGCATTCCCTAAAAAATTTCTTCTTTTGATATGCTTCCAAGTCATCTGGGATAAGGTCACTCACCAAATAATTGACAATGTCAGCGTACCAAGGAGTAGATGAAGAAGATAATGCCAAAATGTGCTCATCAGGAAAGGCATCATCGATATCAAGGTCATCCTTTGGGCGCCCGTCTTCTTCAATTCTAGAAAGATGATCCAAATCTTGGTTTTCGGTGCCCTTCCAGTCCTTGACTTCAAAGTCAAATTCTTGCAATAGGAGGACCCACCAGATTAATCTTGGCTTGGCATTTTTTTTTGCCATGAGGTAGCAAAGAGCAGCATGGTCTGTGTAGACCACCACCTTGGATCCCAACAAATAGGCTCGGAATTTCTCAAAAGCATACACAATAGCAAGGAGCTCTTGCTCCGTCACTGTGTAGTTCATTTGTGCTCCGTTGAGAGTTTTGCTTGCATAATAAATTGGGTGGAGAACTTTGTTGTGCCTTTGACCCAAAACCGCTCCAATAGCTACACCACTAGCGTCACACATGAGCTCGAATGGAAGAGACCAATCTGGTGTGACAATAATGGGAGTCGTGGTGAGCTTTTCCTTGAGCTCCTCAAATGCTATGAGGCATTCGTCATTGAACACGACTTGGCGTATTTTTCAAGGAGCTTGCACATAGGATTTGCAATTTTTGAAAAGTCATTGATAAAGCGCCGATAAAATCCGGCATGACCAAGAAATATTCGAATGCCCTTTACCGAAGTGGGAGGAGGGAGTTTGGAGATGATCTCAATCTTCGCCCGGTTGACTTCAATGCCACTTTTTGAAATTTTATGCCCCAAGACAATGCCCTAGTCCACCATGAAGTGGCACGTTTCCCAATTAAGCACGAGGTTGGTCTCCTCACATCTTTTGAGCACTTGTCTAAGGTTGTCAAGACAATGCTCGAATGAGTCACCAACCACCGAAAGATCATCCATGAAAACTTCTAGGAAGTCTTCCACCATGTCGGAGAAAATGGACATCATACATCGTTGAAAAGTAGCCGGAGCGTTGCACAAACCAAAGGGCATCCGACTAAAGGCAAAGGTCCCATACAGGCAAGTGAATGTGGTTTTCTCTTGATCCTCCAAGGCTATATTAATTTGATTATAGCCGGAATATCCATCGAGGAAGAAATAGAAGGATCTTCCCGCTAGCCGATCAAGCATTTGATCAATAAAAGGCATAGGGAAATGATCCTTGCAGGTGGCATTGTTAAGCTTCCGGTAGTCCATGCATACTCTCCATCCAGTGACCGTTCTAGTGTGGATAAGCTCATTCTTTTCGTTGTGAATCACCGTCATGCCTCCCTTCTTTGGCACACATTGTACCAGACTCACCCACAGACTATCTGCAATGGGGTAGACAACCCCGGCATCCAACCATTTAATTATCTTCTTTTTGACCACCTCTTGCATTGAGGGCTTTCCGCTATGGCTCGGGACGTGCTGAATGTGCCAATTTCAACTGTTGCATCAGAGAGTGCATTTAGTCAAGCAAGTGTCACGACCCGGAAATCCCACCTTCCAGACCGTTACTGCGTCTAACGTTGAACCCGCTAGACAAGCCAACGTACACCACATTATTACCCTGATAACACAACGTAACAGTATTTAAAACTATTAACCTTCAACCATTTGCTGAAATAACTCAAATTCATTAACGTTCAATCTTTACCGAAAACATCCCACACCATTATCTTTCAAATCTTTGATGAACATCGCGAATCACTTCAAAAGTTCTCACGGCAGAAAAGTAATAATATTTCAAAAACGCATAATGAAATGTAAAAAGGCATAACATCGTAAAATCCCAAAAAC